>WOXC01004965.1:0-78437 GCA_011680675.1 Gymnobelideus leadbeateri
GATAAAGCTCCTGGGGCGGGGCCAGAGAGCCAGCCCACGTGGGCCGAGGCCGCGACATCCCAACCCCCCCCCCCCCGGCGCTCCTCCCACCCCCGGCTCCCGGGTCTGAGGCCTGGCCCCGCCCCGGCGGGGGGCCTCTAATAAAGTTTCTCAGGTTTTGAAGACCTCCCCAGCCGGCTTTGTTTTGTCCCGCCTCGCTTCCGGCCTACTGGCCAATGGCATTCCCGGCTCTCCCTTCCTGCTCTGAGAGGACTTGGAGGCGGAGTCTACGTTCTTCGGGGCTCACTAACTGTGGGGCTGGCGGAGGAGGGACCATGGCGGCGTTGGTGACAGGGCCCTGGGGCTGGGCTTTAACGGCCCTGGGGCTGAGGATGGTGACCTCCGGGCTGAGGGGCAGGTACCCGGCGGGGAGGAGGACGCCCCGCATGCCCTGAGCGCAGCGGGGCGGACGAGGGAGGGACGCGGGCCCAGAGGCCTTCCGAGAGGCCTCCCCTCCCCCCAGCCCGGGTGGCTTCCTGCCTCTGCGCCTGCGCTCACCCTCCTCTCTGCCCCTCCCACCCCCAGCAGGCTCCTCCGCACCTTTGGTCGCCCGCAGCTGATGCCGTCAGGGGCGCCCCTGCGGTTGGGCATCTCCTCGCGCTGGGAATCCTCCTCCTCTGCTCGCTCGCAGACTCCGGGCTCTGAGGCAAGTGAAGGTCAGATCCGCCTGACGGAGAGCTGCGTTAAGGTAGGTCCTGGGGCGGGGGGGCCCCCCTTTTGGACATCCCTCCCCGGTCGCATCCTCCCTTCCTTCGGGTTACAGCTCAAGGCTCAGCTTCTCCAGCCCCCTTGGGCTTAGGGCCCCCCGCCCCAGGTAATCCCCGGCTTTCCCCTCTATGTGGTTTGCGTTTAGTTGTTTACCTGCTGTCTCCCGTTAGACGGGGAACCCCGTAAAGCAGAGGTTGTTTTGTTGGTTTGTCTTCCTTCGAGTCCCTGTCACTTAGCACACAGTAGGTGCTTAATATTAAGTGTCTGCTGTGTGCCAGGCTCTGTGCTAAGGGCCAGGAATACGAGGAAAGTGAAAAACGAGACTCCAGTCTTTGTTATCCGGGAGTTTACCCCGGATTCCCCTTTGTACCTTCCCCCCAGAGGCTTCTGGAGATCACAGAAGGGGCAGAGTTCCTCCGGCTACAAGTGGAGGGAGGCGGATGCTCCGGGTTCCAGTACAAATTCTCTCTGGACACAGCTATCGGTCCTGATGACAGGCAAGCACACAGCGGGAGCCGGGGGGCGGGGGGGGGGGGACAGTGGGGGGCAGCGCACTTGGAGACAGGAAGACCCGGGCTAGAAATCGGCCGCAGACGTTTACTGGTCGGACGAGTGACCATCTCCCTCTGTGCCTCCAACAAGGGCCCCTTCAGCTCTAGAACTGTAATTCCATCAGGCGCTTTCAAAATAATACCTTTTCAGAGATGGAGATACGGGGTGATACTGTTCATGTGAATAACGTCATTCCGCAGTGGGGTGCTCAGTAATTGTTCACGTTTCTGCGATGTGTAAAGGTTTATAGAGTACTTCATTATACTGTTATTTTCATTCAGCGGGGATGGCATACTAGGGAAAGTCAGAGACTATAGTATTTAAAACAGCTTTTATATGTTTACGGATCTCTGGGAACTGGACTGAATATGTATCTGTATTAGTGAACTCAGAGTTTCCGATGTTTTTGGTGACTGCTTTTTAATTAATCACTTTTTCATGTTTCCCCAGAGTGTTTGAACAGGGCGGGGCTCGAGTGGTGGTGGACACTGATAGCTTGGCCTTCGTCAAAGGCGCGATGGTGGACTTCAGCCAAGAATTGATCCGAAGTTCATTTCAGGTGTTGAACAACCCTCAGGCAGAGCAGGGATGTTCCTGTGGGACTTCATTCTCTATCAAACTATAATGATGATGAATGACCCAGAGACTGCCTTCTTATTCCACCTTCCAATTCTTGAGAACCATAGACTACAGGGTCTTCTCCATTGCCATTACTTGCTCAGTTTCTTATTTCCCAGCTCTGGAGTTCCGTATCCTGTCACTCTGTTTCACAATATTTAGTTTTCTTTGTCACCATCAACATGCTTCCAAGAACAACAGGAAATTTTTCAAGCTCCCTGAACTATGACCTCAGAACCAGTTGCCTTGAGGCTAAGATACTGACTATAGCCCCAAAGTTCCAAAATGCAGAGATAACAGCCCTGGCCTTCAGAGCTGCTTGTGTGTACATATGTGTGTGTTATTAGTGTATATAATATACAAAATATTTATTTTTAAAGAAAGTGTTACTTATCATTCAGTCTTTTGAGTCAGAGGTAAGAGTTGCCTTGTATGATTATGAGAACTGGGAAGTGGGGGAGGGGAGTAGGCTGGAGAGAGACCTGTGACTTTCCTTCTTCCTCATTCCTGGCGGCTGATTTTTTTTTCTCCACCAAGAAAAACTATGACTCTCCTTCTTGACATAAGTTTATTGTTTTCTCTGGAGCTCAGTACCCCTCCTCCCTCTTAGGATAAAAGTAAAGAAAACACAAGATGTATTAGTTTGTCCAGATTGGTCATAGTATTGTGTTAGATTCCATAATCAAATGAAAAATATATCACAAAAGCATCTATGGGGGTGACTAGGTGGCATCGTGAATAGAGCACCCTGGAGTCAGGAGGACCTGAGTTCAAATCCAGCCCCAGACATTGTAACACTTATTAGCCATGTGACCTTGGGCAATTAATTTAACCCCATTTGCCCTGCCCTCCCCCGCTCCAAAAAGCAAAGAGAAAAAAAAATTTAAGCATCTACAAAGATAAAGTAAGACAGAGTTAGACACAGAACCTTTGACAATTTTGTGTTCATTAGTGGTTGAGGTTTGCCAGTGTGTAGGAATGATGCAGTTTCAACTTAGAAGAAAACTTTTAATGATGTTATAAGCAATGGGATATATTTTCTAGGCACTTTCTAAACCAATGAAAGAAAAGACATTTAAATGTCAACTTAAGTATTATATCACAGTCACCAAGTACCTAAATTTATGACGTTTTTGGATACTCTGCAGAGCAATAAATTTCAAAAGTGGGAAAAGGACAGAATCCTTAAAGTATTAATTCCCTGAGAAGATCTTAGACCAGTAGTCAAATCAGCAGTTTGAATGTAAAATGACCACTCTGTGATTGCCCTTCTGAAAATCAGATTCCCAATATATATCAAACACTTCACTGACAAATACAAAATATTGCTCTTATCTTCGGGAAATGTCACATTAGATATCCCATTCTTTCCCCTTACTCAACCTTCTGATGGAGAGGCTTACGAATGTGAAGCAGCTGGTGGTTTAGTGGATAGCACTATGGACCTTGGTTCAGAAAGATGAGTTCAAATCCAGCCCCAGATACTCAGCTGTATGGCCCTGGGCAAGTTACTTAACCTGTTTCTCAACTGTAAAGTGGGAAAATAATAGCACCTACCTCTTCGTTGTGACAGCAAATGAAGTAATTTTGTAAAAAGGACAGTTGGTTTATTAGTTGTTGTCTTTTGTTCTAGAAGAGCTTCAAAATGACATCATTGTGTTGGAGTCAAAGTTACAGTACGTCTGACTGGCTGATCAGACCAATACTAGCTCCAAGGAGTAAAAAGAGCAATGTCACTATGTTCCAGATTTATTTGCACACTGCAAAGTTTCCCAGTAATGTTGCTGTGCTTATCCCATTTGCCAGGCAGATGTTGGGAAACTAATCAACAGGGAGGGTAGCACACCCAACCCTGTGGTACTCCTTTGTTAACTTTCAAGTTGAGCATTCAAATGACTGTTGTAATTGTTAATAATGTTCTCTTCAGATGTACGTATTTGAAATGGGTTGATCTGCTGATAAAGCTGACTCCCGGTCTTAGAGAAATATGGTCAAGACAACTTACCCCGTGATTTAAATTGTCATTGTGATTAACAGTGATCCAGAGACTCATTTCACAAACCAGGTAATAAAGGGAGTCTAGAGCTTTCCAAATGCAATAGTCCCTTCAGTACCCTGGCCACCCTTATTCAGCAAGAGCAGCAGAAAAGTTATATTGGTCCTCTGAAAAATTAACTGACCAGAATAGATAACAAAATCAGTCTGAAATGAGCAGGTACTTTTAGCTCCTATTTGGAGCCTAAACAGAAAAACTGGTCTTAACTCACATGCATGTGAGGTTCTCATGAGAAGTCCGACATCCCCATGCTATGTATACAAGTGTCCATTTGACTGATGACAGTCTGAATTATTGCCAGACTTAGATAAGGTGGTTCAAAGCTTTCCTTTTACAGGTCCTGGAGGTACCTCCAAGAGCTCCCTTTGGACCACATGACTACAACCTGAAGATTGGGTCCACCCTAAAGCCCATTAAGGAAAGACAGCTTTTAGTTGCTGGAACAGAACCTGTTGGGTGTTAATAACCACTAATAATTCTGTTAAATGATAGTCTTCAATTTTGGATTGGAGCATCACATTGTAAAAGAACTTTAGCCTTTTATGAAGGCTAATATTTAACAGGACGGAATGACAGTGTTTTGACTTGGCAACTGCTTATAACCAACAACATAATAAACAGTATTTGCTATGCCCCAAGGTCTATAACCTCGGGGATAAAAAAGAATACTAATTAAGCCCTTAGGGCTAGCCCTAATATATGTCTGGTTTTGCTTGGACTACTGGGAGTCCACCTGGGTTTTGTAGAAACCAAATTAGTATCAAAGAACCCCATCTACTGATATCAGACTTCATGTTTACACTGATGAACTAGAGTAATATTATTGCTAGTTATATACGACCTAGGGAACAGGAAGAGCATATGCAAAGTAAGGTAAAAGAATTAATGAATATATATTGTATTTCTGAGCACAGATTGGAGGAGGGATGTGGAAGCCAAAGAATCATAGCTCTAGAAGAGACCTGAGACCATCCAAGGCAACTCCCAATTTTCAGATGAGGAAATTTGGGTCCAGGGAGGTTAATGACTTGTCTAAGATCATAATATGCAGTAAACATGGAGATTCTGAAATTAGGTCAGTTAAATATATCTTGTGTGCGCCTAGTTATTTGCATGCTGTTCTCTCTGAGAATTTTTGCTGACTGGCCTAATGTCTTCTGAGATTACCTCATTTACAATATAATACAAAATTATATATTTTTATATATTAACTTTAAAATATATACTATATTATGTACTCTATATTGTATATTATATATTTAAGATACATATTATTGTATGTATATTGTAAATGAGAGGTAATCTCATAAGAAAGGCAGTGTAGGTGGAAGACCAAGGCTTCTTTGCAGAAGGTGAGATTCAGGGAAACCAGGAAATGGAGATGAGAGAAGCTAATTTCGCACATTGGGGATTATCAGTGAAAAGGCAGTCGGGAAACAGAGTGTGATGCATAAAGAACAGCAAGAGGGCCAGTGTTGCTAGATGATCAGAGTACATAAAAAGAAAGTAGAAGAAGAACTGGAAAGGTTAGAAGGGTGGTGAAGGGACTTAAAGCCAAGCAAAGGGTTTTATATTTGGCCCCAGGAGTAAGAGGGAACAACTGGGATTTATTGAGTAGGGGGTGACACGGTCAGGCCTAAACTTTAGGAAGATCAATTTATCAGCTGACTGGAGGATGAGCTAGGGTAGGCAGATGAATCAAGAGAATCAACCAGAAGGCTATTCCAATGGGTGAGGTGATGAGGGCCTGCCTCCACCAAGAGAGTGTTTGCAGAGAAAGATGTGAAAATCAGTGTGCTAAGATGGCAGTAGGTTGGATAAGGAGTGGGAAATTAAGGATGGTCTTAAGATCGTTGAGAGTGGGTGATTGGGAGGATAGTGTTGTCCTTCACACAGAAGTTGGAAAGAAGGGAGAGTTTGGGGGAGGAACAAGAGAAAATGAGGTCTGTTTTGGCCATGTTGAGTTTGAGATGTCTACAAAACATTCATTTTGTCATGTTCATGAGGAGATTGGAGATGAGAGACTGGAGGTCAGAAAAGAGGTGAGGGCTGGATAAATAGACCTAAGAGGCATCTACATAGAACTAATCTTTAAATCCATGAAAACTGGTTGAGATCACTAGCCATAATAATAGAAAGGTAAAAGAAGAAGGCTTGGGCAGATCCCTGGGGACAAGCAAGCCTAGAGGAAGATCCAACCAAGGAGACTGAGAGGCAAAGTTAGGTTTGGGGAGAACCAGGAGAGAACAGTGTCATGAAAACCTAGAGGGGCCAGAATAACCAGAAGAGAGTGAGTCACAGTGTCAGAGACTGTAGAGAGGTCAAGAAGGAGGATGATTGAAAAGAGGCCTTTAGCTTTGGTGATTAGGAGAGCACTTATACTTGGTAGTGAGAAGTCCCAGTTGAATGATGAGGTCAGAAGCGAAACCACAGAAGGTTATGAGGAGAGGAAGAGGAGGCACTGATTGTAGATGGCTTTCTAGAAGCCTTTAGCTACAAAAGTAGGAGAAACATAGGACATTAAGTAGCAGGAACAAGTGGTTTTGCTGTTGCTGCTGTTTTTTTTTTTTTATTTAAGGATTCTGGGAGCTGTGTTTGTATGCTGTAAGGATAGGAAGAGATTGGAGAATAGTGACTGAGAAGGGATGATCAAAGAGGACAATCTTTTGGAAAACACAGAATGGAATAGGATTGAAGGTGCCTGTGGAGGAGTGGTTTGCCTTATCAAGAAGGGTCCATTCTTTGTGTGAGACAGAAGTTAAGAAGGAAATAACTGAGCAATGGGAGAGAAGAGGAGGTGAAGGTCATTCACTGATGACCTTAAGTTTTTCAGTGAAGTAAGTGGCATGGTTCTCCAATGAGAGAGTAGTAGAAGGGGGTGCTAGAGGAGGCTGGATGGATGGAAAGGTTTAGAATGGTTCCTGTGGTAAGTGTGATAATGACTCCATGAGGGAGATGTAAAAGGCTTACCCTGTGTAGCAGCAAGCACCCTAGCATCCCCAGAATGGCTGCTAGCACAGGTTCTTAGATCTGCTTTTCTAAAGGAAAGCAACTCAAAATGGATTAATAATCTTGCTTTAATCAAACATGTGTCATTTACCTCGTTCAGGGGAAAAAGGTCAGCACCCTAAACTTCAGAGAATAGAGACAGAGGTTACAAGCAGACAATACAGACAGAGAAACAGCAGACAGCTGTCTGACCATTACATCCATACCTAGTCAGTTACCAGAGAGGGAAGCACCAACAGCTATGTTTTCAAAGCCGGGGGGCTCAATGGCTGCCCAGAGTCTCATCTGGCCACATCACACAACTCTTCTCAAAGTGAGCCCTAAAACAAAACCTCACATCAGGGTATATATAGCCTTTTCCTGGATCAGAGAATGTCACAACCCTATTGACCCACTGCCCAATCACACGGCATCAAGGTGTGGTCATTCCTGAAAAACAAGCCTCCTGCCACAGGCTCCATGTGACCACATTCAGCCTATTAGGGGGCAGAGTATATTTTCAAATTGGGGAAGGTTCTCAGAGTCATTTAAGCCTATCAAAGGGCTAAGGGGCAGGGAAGATGCTTAGATTCCCATTGCCATAACACCCTGCTACAAGAAGGGCCCAGTTATTTATTATTCTATAACAAATTTGCAGTAAACTTAGCCTCCAGAGACGTTCTTTTTGCTGTGCTGTACTGCCTCCCTTAGTGTTTGTAATACAAAATTTTCACCATATTATAAAAGTTAAGAATTAATGGTGGGACAGTGTCCTTGGTAAAGTCCTTGGTCTTGCTTGAATGGAAAGCATAGGTTCCCAAAGTGAGCCATACAGTCCCCTAAGTTAGGCGCTGGAATTGATCTAAGTGGGGATGGTGGTGGTAGTGGTAGTAGCAGCCTGGGGTGCAACTGGGGGGGCATTGAATAAAAATAAGGGGGCAATGGGAACAAGGAAAGAAGAGAATAATATTTTTGAAAAACCATACATGTTTCATCTGTTAAATAACAGTCAAAATCATAGTGATTACATTATTTTCCAAATAAACATGCAAAATGCAAGTTATAACTGATCAGTGGTCAAGTCCACTGACAGGTCTTAACAATATAGTGTTGACAGGTGAGTTGTCAGGAAGTTCAGCATGCATCAGCAGGAGTATGTACATGTAATGACTTAATAATTACTATACCATACTATACAATTATGTGACAAAATGTTGCATCATCAAAATCTCAATGCAGGAAAAAACCCACAAATTTACAATAAATTATTAAATTTAAGATGTGTCATTAAAAAAAATTTTAATGATGCAAATTTAATAAAAAAAAAACAACAACTGTTAAAAGGTTAAAGAAAGTAGATTTCCAGAGGGGTATAGGTACTGATTAATTTTTATTTTAAAGGAGGTAGTAGGCCAAATAAGTTTGGGACCCTCTGATCTAAGCAATCCCCCTTAAGAACATGACTTTCAATTTGGGGAGTAATCTTAATTTCAGGAGAAGACAGAACCTAGAACCCTATGACTGGAACAGTAGACAGAATTTATTGATGACTAATAAAATGGAAAAAGTATTTTGTTGATTATTGACCAAACTATGAATTGGAGAGACATCTGTTGTTATGAATGGGAGTGTCCTCTTCTTTTGACCAAACCAAGGAGGATTGAGTACTCTGTTTTCTAGCCTTATTTCTCCAGGAGTTATTTGTTCTGTCAATTTTGGATTCAGTCAAAGGGTTACACTTGAGGACCTAGAGGGCCTCGAGGTCACAGGTTCCCCACCCCTGTTAGGCTGACCTTCACCTGAAGGTGCTCCCACATTATTATTGTTCCCCTTGGGAAATAATTCAAATTCTATTTATTGAAAATTATTGTCGGGGGCGGCTAGGTGGTGCAGTGAGTAAAGCACTGACCCTGGAGTCAGAAGGACCTGAGTTCAGATCCGACCTCAGACACAACACACAAACAAAAAAAAATCTAGCCGTGTGACCTTGGGTAAGTTACTTAACCCCAATTGCCCTCCAAAAAGAAAAAAAAAAGTAAAGAAAATTATTGTCTCATCCTTGCTATCTAATTGTATCATCTTTCACCATGATTATTATAAAATATGAGTTGGAAATTGCTTAGACAGGATTTTCTGATTAGCAAGTGGAATTCTTGCTCTCTCTCCGAGGAAAATACTTGTACATTAATAAAAATGTGTATATAACAGATCTGACTAAAATTCAATTCTTTTTGTTCAATTGTGTCAAACTCTTTGTGACCCCATTTAGGGTTTTCTTCATAAAAATCCTGGAGTACTTTGCCATTTCTCCAGCTCATTTACAGATAAGGAAACTGAGGCAAACAGGGATAAGTGACTTACCCAGGGTCACCCAGCTAGTAAGTATCTGAGGCTACTTTTGAACTCAGGCCTTTCTGATTCCAGGCCCAGTGATCTATCCACTGGGCCATCTAGTTGCCACACATCAGGTTCTTCCACACCAGGTACAGTTTTTTTACATAGAAATCCCTAGATTTAAAATTTCTAAGTACTGAAAACAGCTACCAGTACAATTCATTTGTAAAACTGCTTTTGAAAAATTTGCTTAAAAAAACCCTTATTTTTATTTGTAGCAGGTTTTACATCACATTCATTTCTAAATACACTGTGCTTTATATTTTTATTTTTAATTCTGCTCTTAGTCAACCCCAAATAAAATGAAAATGTCCATATTAAAAATTGGAGAAAGAATTGTCTGGGAAGCTGCAACTCCACATGGTATGCAGGTTGCTTTCCTTTTAAAGTCTGTGTTAAACTCAACATGCTCAGGGGCGGCTAGGTGGCGCAGTGAGTAGAGCGCCGGCCCTGGAGTCAGAAGGACCTGAGTTTGGATCCGGCCTCAGACACTTAACCCACACAAACAAAAAAAAAAGCCTAGCCGTGTGACCTTGGGCAAGTTACTTAACCCCAATTGCCATAAAAGGGGCAGCTAGGCGGCGCAGTGAGTAAGAGCACCGGCCTCGGAGTTGGGATGACCTGAGATCAAATGTGGCCTCAGAAAATGAGCACCCATGCATAAATAATGACTAGCCCTGTAACCTTGAGCAAGTTACTTAACCCCAATTGCTTAAAAAAAAAAAAAAACCTCAACATGCTCTTTTCAGAGCTGTCCTGCTTGTCTTTCCTGCTGGCCTTCTTTTCTATCCTCTTCTGGGTGTTTAAGAAAAAATGTTAATGACACTCTTTTTGCGTGGCAAAGACCAGTTTATAGTCATATTGGTCATGGAGGATTTAACATGTGTTATGGAAACTTTAGAGGAAGTGCTCTTGGAAATCACGGTGGTTTTAATGGAAGGGCAGACTATGCCACAGTGTGGTGAAGGAGGAAGTGGAGGCATTGGTTTATCCCAGCTCTGGTGGCCCTGTCTTTCCCAGCAGAGGTGGTTTAATTCAGAGGCAACTACAGCAGACAAGGAATGCCCAGCAGGGGGCACTACCACCAGAATTTCAGAGGCCAGGGAAACAATCAGCTACAAAAATCAGTCTTAGGGCCCTGACCTGTGGCAGCAGGGTCAGTGCTGGGATCAGAAGCCCTGAAGTCAGCAGTATCACCAAGGATATTTTTGAATCCCCAAATAAAAACGAACTGATAAGCATTTCTCCAAAACCTTCACAATAAGTCAATTTTTTTCTTTAGTAGGCTGACTTGTAAAGCATCCCACAAGAGGAAGTGCCTGTGGGTTCTTGTTTTAGAAGCTTTGTGGGTTGATTTTTTTTCCTTTTCCTTTTTTTTTTTAACATTTTTAATTGCAATTTTAAAGTGAGAAAAGAAAACCTCAGCATTGTGCATGAGATTGTCAGTATTTCAGGATTCTACATTTTAATCTGTAAAATGACTTTTTTTAACCACAACAAAAGTAAAATGTTTTATTAAAAAAAACATAATTATGACCCTCTTTTTAAACTTTTCTTTTTAGTTTGGTAACCCTATGGCTTGCATCCTTTTCCAACCCAGTTGAAAGAAAGAAAAACAAAACTCTAGTAGCAAAAATGCATAGTCAAGCAAAACAAAATCCCACATTGGCCATGTCTTATTCTGTACTTTGAGTTATATATTAGGAGGTGGGTAGTATATCTTATGACTAGGTTCCTGGAATCATGAGCATCATTGCATTGATCAGAATTTTTAAGTCTTTTTAGTTGTTTATATTGCAATCTTGTTACTGTATAAATTATTTTCCAAGTTTTGTGCCATTTAGAAGCTTTCTCAGGTTTGTCTAAAACAGTCTCTTTTGTCGTCTCTCATGGTACAATAATATTTTATTATATGCCTATATCATAATTTGTTTGACTATTTTTCAAATGAGTACTCCCTTAGTTTCTAGTTCTTTGTTAGTACAAAAAGAACTGCTATAACTCTTTTTGTATATGTAGGTACTTTTTCTCTTTCTTTCCTTTTTCTAGGGTTTGGCCTAGCAGTGGTATTGCTAAATCAAAGGGAATGCACATTTTAGTGACTTTTTTGTGTATTGCTCTAAATTCCTTTCCAGAATGACTGGATCAATTCACAATTCCACCAACAATGTATTAGTATATCTATTTTCTCTTGGTCCCTCCAATAAGTGTCATTTTCATTTTTCTCATTTTTCCCAATCTGATGGCTATAAAGTGGAACCTCAGAGTTGTTTTGATTTGCAGTCCCCTATGAGTGATTTGGAGGACTTTTTGCATGACTGTTGATAATTTTACTTTATTGCCTTGAGAACTACTTAGTCATATCTTTTGACCTTATGTATTTGAATAATTTCTATGTATATCTTGGATATCATACCTTTACCAGAGAAACTTACTGCAAAGATTTTTTCCCTTGTTGATGATTTCCCTTCTAATTTTAGCTATATTAATTTTGTCTGAAAAAAAATTTCAATTTTATCTTTAATGATCCTTTCTGGCCCTTATCTGGTTATGAATTCTTCCTCCCTCTATAGTTATGACAGATATTTATTTCCTTGCTCCTCTAATTTGTTTATGTGCTTTAAAAAAATTGTTGTTAGGGGTGGCTAAGTGGCTCAGTGAGTAGAGCGCTGGCCCTGGAGTCAGAAGGACCTGAGTTCAGATATGGCCTCAGACACTTAACACACAGACAAACAAAAACCTATCCATGTAACCTTGGGCAAGTTACTTACCCCAATTGCCCTCCAAAAAGCAAAAAAAAAAAATTGTTGTTAATCTTTTGTATTTTCCAATATATCCCTTCTGTCTTACCAACTCATAAGGTCATTCCTTATGACAAAGAAGAAAGAAAAAGAAGAAAAAAGGGAGTGCAGTAAAACTAACACATGAACCAAGTGTAACAGTATATGCACAGTTTCACATGCATACTCTCCTACATCTGAAAAGAAGGAGAGAAAGGTGCATTCTCAGAGCTTTCCTTAGGGCCAAGTTTGATCATTATAGTTATATAGCATTCAGTTTTTGGTGTTGCCATTCTTTCTACTTAAATTGTTGTCATTGTGTCTATTTTATTGGTTCTGCTTATTTTGTTTTGTGTCAGTTCAAAGAAGCCTTCCCATGTCTCCTTATAATCTTCAAGATATTTTTTCTTACGGAATAGTAATATTTTATTACATTAATCTACCACAATTTGTTTAGCATTTGCCTAATTGATGGGCACCTATTTTATTTCAAGTTCTTTGGTACTACAAAAAAGTGCTTTTATCAATATTTTGGTGTATATTGTGCCTTTCTGTTTTATTTTATTTTTTACCTCCTTATGATGGGGTCCTTGGGATGTATATATGTCTGTAGTATCAATCTGTAACATCAGTTTGTAAATGGAGTGCTTTGGGATCTATGTCTGTAAAATGAATTTGTAAAACCAGTCTGTACAATCACATTTCCACCCCCCCCCCCCACAGCCTCAGAGTATTGACTCTGCCCCTTCCCCCTTCCAGCACTCTGCCCAGCAACAACTCATGACCTGTTTATCTCTGCTTGAAACAATTAAGTTATGTAAATGTTATCTCCCTTAGAGTGGCCAGCCCCACCATAAATTCTTCAATACCTTATCTATAGGGTAACTCCTTAGTCAATTATATACCCACACTGTCTCTGATGACCTTGGTGGGTGACAGACTGGGCACTCTTTAGTGACATGTCAGGCCTAAAACCACACCTCCAGCTAGCCCCCCCTTGAGCTATTTCTCAGTGAATCATGGGCAATACACCTGCTCAGTTGATATTAAAAGTGTATGGTCCTTTGAACACTGACCACTCCTTAACTCCTCCCTGATCCCACCCTTACTCACCTAGTTAGCATAATTGACACCTTAAAACTATGCCTGTGGCCTCTGCAAGTTTGCAGGTTCCATAAGAATCTTTGCCCACTGTTCTCTACAGCATAACAATAAACTTTACAATTTCGGCTTCAAAGTTTGCTTGAGCCTGGTGAATTCCTTCCAGACTGGGTACCAGGGTGACATCCCTGGCAGAACCACTTACCCTCCCCACCTCCTTATAACTTTTTTTGTCATAATTCTAAATTGCATTCTAGAATGAATGGACCATTTTATAGTAAATTAGTGTATCTGCCTTTCTACAACCCCTCCAGCATTGATTATTCATTCCTATTGTTATCTCTGCCAGTTTTCTGGGTATGAGGTGAAATTTCAAAGTTTTGGCTTGCATTTTTCTTGTCAGTGGTTTGGGATAATTTTTAATTTGGCTGTTAATAATACAATTTTTCTTTTTGGAACTGTTTATTCATATTCCAGGACTACTGATCCATTGGGAAATGGATCCTGGTGTCCCATATTTGTGTTCATTCCCTATATGCCTCATATATCGGACCTTTTTCAGGAGAGACTTGATGAAAAAATTTCCCCCCATTCAACTGCTTTCCTTCCTAACCTAGTTGCATTGATTTTGTTAGTGTAAAAGTTTTTCAATTTCATGTAGTCAAAATTATCTGTTTTAAATTTGGTGATCTCCTCTAGCCCTTGCTTGGATAGGAATTCTCTCTCTAACAGTGAAAAGTGCCTTTTCTAAATTTTTCTGGCATGACTTTTAATATGCAGATCTTGTACAGTTAGTCCCTCCTTAGTGCAAATAATAAATCTCCCAAAGTGGTTGCACTTGTTAAAATTTGCACTATTCAGAGTTTCAACTATTTAAAATATGTTAATTGATTCTAGTCTAATGGAAATATGCAGGTCAAATTTGAATAACTCAAACACTAAAGGGGATTCTTTATTTGCATTAATTGGGAGCTAACTATCCATTTTGAACTTATGGTGGTTTATTTAATATGTAAGATAGTGATCTAAACCTGATTTGTGCTAAACTGCCAAACTTTCCTGTTTTCTTACCAGTTCTTGTTAGATAGGGAGTTCTTTCCAAATTAATTTAAGTTCTCAGATATATGAATACTAGGTTTTTTAATTCACCTTTTTTTGTTTCATTTTTATCTAATTTTCTGTTTTTTAATTCCTAAGAAAGTTCCTTTCTTCTCACACTCTTCTAAACCTTCTGGACTATGGTTTCTGACCTCAACATTATTCAACACCAAATTCTCTCTCCAAAGTTACCAATGATCTCCTAATCGCCAAATCCAATGCTGTTAATGACTCTTTCCTCCTTGACACTGTTGTTTGCAAAAATAGGCCCCCAAATCTGAAATATTTTTAGAAAGAAATTTATTAGGTTTTTTTTTTTGATAAAAGAAAGTGAGCCAGAAAGGAAGTATGGCTCTCATCCAGTTTCTAGAAAGTTTATATTGTATAGGATTTAGGCAAGGGTGCCTGCCCATAAACCTCACACACTCAAATAAACCACAAGTACAAGTAATTTTGAAAGGGCAACTTGAAAACAAGATAGATTGAGATGGGTATGAATAAACATAAACATTCAAAACATAAGAGAACCCAAAACACAAACTTGAATAGAACCAAAATAAGAGCTGGGTGTGGTAACCCAAAACAAGAATGCTTTGGGTGGATCCAGGATCTGGGAAAACCCAAAATTTCCTGTAGAAATACTGAGACATTCCTAGAGAGTTACTGCAGTCAGGCTACATTCTGAGTGTAGGCAACCTTTAATTATGTAAGTTTGGATTTAAATAGTGTAACAATTTTTCTGAACAATATAATAAATCTTTTTTTCTACAATATTCCCTTCTCTCTAGATTTTTGGGACACCACTCTTTCCTGGTTCTTCTACTTATCTTGCTACTCCTCCTCAGTATCCTTTTTGTTGTGGTCTAGGGGTCTTGGGAGCCCCAAAATGCAAAGCCAAAGGGTGTGGGTCTGCCTCGAAAAAATTCAACTACTCAAACCTTCTTTCAGTTCAAGTAGTGAGTATGGGGTTGGCAAGATTCCTAGTGAGTCTTCATTGATTGTGATGCCAATAAAAATGGGCCAGATTTCAAGGATCTCAGTATTTAATGAGGATAAAATTGGTACTTTTATATGAAAGACTGTGGAAAGATCTGGATAGGATCTAGGAGTGGCAAGTAGCCTGGGGTGGGTCAGGTACAGACAACACACACAACATGGGCCACAATGAAAGGGCAGTTAAAAGGATTGTTTACTGGAGTGGACAATGGCTCAGGCAAAGACCAGGGATCTGGGCCATATGGGAAAGTCCAGGGATTTTTAGGGATCCATCTTTAGTGGATATCCCAAGACTACCCTGAGTCACTGTACCCCTGACCAGATGAATTTCCATATGTGTTGAGCTTAAAGGAGTGAGACAGAAGATCCCCGAGATTAAATTTGGAAGTGAATTTTATTACCATGGGACTGTCAGGGTTACATGGTTACCCAAATCAGACAATGAGTTGGCATGGACAGTGTGCTGATTTTTAAAGGAAGCCTAGGATGGGGTGATTAGGAGGGGCCAGGGGATGTACCCAGATCAGGTGAGGAATGAAGACATTTTGGGATCAGGTGATGATTAGGAGGGGCCAGGGGACAAGAGATGATGGAGAATTTACCCTAGCCTGGAATTCCTGCTCACTGATCAGTTGGGGGAGGGAAGGGTGGAGTTGTGCTAAACATTTGTAGACTGGCATGGGGGAGGGGCCACTTAATACCAAGCTACATGCAACTGGATCCTTGTTGAATATCTTTTCTATGTTAGGGCTAAGCAAACTTCCTTTGTTAACTGCTCGCTCACCTAGGAGTGCTTCATTTCATCCCAATATCAAACCTGAACTAACAGAGTGCTGGTCTCTCAGACCTACCTCTAACATTGTTCTTGTATAAATTTTCCTCTTGGTTCTGCTCACTTCACTCTCCATCAGTTCATGCTACTAAGGATTCTCTGAAATAAACTCTTTTGTCATTTTCCACAGGGCAATAATATCCTATCACATTCATATATTACAGTTTGTTTAGCCACTCCCCAACTGTCTAAAAGCACCCCCTTAAATTCCAGTCATTTGCTTTTCTTTTCTTTTTTTGGAGGGGAGAAGGTAGGGCAGTTGGGGTTAAGTGACTTGCCCAAGGTCACACAACTAGTTTTTGTGTTAAGTGTCTGAGGCCATATTTGAACTCAGGTTCTCCTGACTCCAGAGCCAGTGCTCTATTCGCTGTGCCACTGTAATGGAAATGCAAATTTATTTATTTTTTTCTTTTTTTTTTTATTAAACAAATGCTTTATTAACTTCTGTTTTACATCATTCATTTCTGCCAGATTTTGAGTTACAATCGTTTCCCCCCCGTTATTCCCCTACCCAACCTCCCAGAATAGCAGTCCCACAAGATATCACTTCCTCCAATCTGCTCTCTCCCATACCTTCTCCCATACCCCCTTCGACTTTTCCATTAGAGGAAGGTGAATCCCAATGCCTGCACATCTTATCTCCCAATTATAAGCAAAAGTGTATTAATAATAGTATTTATATATATTTGAAACATTTAATGTTAAGACCTCGACTTTCAGATCCATTTCCTTCCTCCCTTGTCACCCATTCCCTCTGGGGAGATAAGTAATTCAGTATGTGTTGTACATGTCTAGCTATGCAAAACATTATCATAGTAGATATATTGTACAAGGCTGCTTATAATTCCCTCCCACTCATCCCACCCCCCACCTGGTCCATTCCCTACATGATCCTGTCCCTCTTCTATAGTGGGTACTTCCAACCTCCCCTCCCCCCAAGGATGCCCTCCCATCCATCTTCCCTCCTCTCATCCCCCTTCCCCCTATTCTACTGCAGGTTGAGATACCCCATTTAGTATGTATGTCATTCTGTCCCTGAACCAAATTCAATGAGAATGTGGTTTTGCCTTTTTGCCTTCCTATTCTTCCCCCCCTTACAACCACTTCCCCTTGCTTCTTCTACATAAGATAGTTTACCCTACCCTGTCTCTCCCCATCTCCTCTTGCTACTTTCCTCTCTCACCTCATAATTTCATCCCTTGAGTATTCTCCCTTCCCAACAAATTCAACCTATGCCCTCTATCCATATATAACTGTAACCATCTACACATACATTCTCATATGTATTCATATGACGACACACCCTTCCATTATTTTCATAGTGAGAAAGATATCATCAGTCACGGTTATTGCTTTTCCATATAGGGATGTAAACAGTTCAACTTTGATAAGTTCCTTTTGATTTCTTTTCCCTGATTACCCTCTCAGGCATCTCTTCCTTCTTGTGTCTGGATGTCAAATTTTCTATTCAATTCTGGTTTTTTCCTCAAGAATGCTTGAAAGTCCTCTATTCCACTGAATGACCATATTTTCCCCTGAAACAAAATACTCAGTTTTGCTGGGTATGTGACCCTTGGGTTCATTCCCAGTTCTTTTGCCCTCTGGAATATCATATTCCATTCCCTTCAATCCCTCAGTGTAGAAGCTGCCAGGTCCTGGGCTATTCTGATTGTGTTTCCACAATATTGAAATTGTTTCTTCCTAGCTGCTTGTAGTATTTTCTCCTTGATCTGGGGTTTCTGGAACCTGGCTATAATATTCCTGGGAGTTTTCTTTTTGGGATCTTTTTCAGGAGGTGATTGGTGGATTCTTTCAACCTCTATTTTGCCCTCTGGATCTAAAACATCAGGGCAATTTTCCTTGAGAATTTCTTGAAGGGTGATTTCTAGGTTCTTTCTTTGATCATGGCTTTCAGGTAGTCCAATAATTTTTAAATTGTCTCTCCTGGATCTATTTTCCAGGTCAGTGGTTTTTCCCATGAGATATTTCACATTGCCTTCTAATCTTTCATTTGTTTGGATCTGCTTAACAGCATCTTGATTTCTCATAAAGTCATTAGCTTCCATTTGCTCCAGTCTAACTCTGAAGGAATGAATCTCCTCAGTGAACTTTGAGATTCTTTTTCCATCTGGCAAATTCGACTTTTTAAGGCATTCTTCTCCTCATTGCCCTTTTGGGCCTCCTTTGCCATTTGAGTTAGTCTATTTTTTAAGGTGTTGTTTTCCTCAGTCAGGCTGTTGACCCTCATTTCATACTTTTCCTGTATCCTTCTCATTTCTCTTTCCAATTTTTCCTCCACTTCTCTTATTTGATTTTTAAAGTCCTTCTTAAGGTCCTCTATGGCCTGCAACCCGCTCATGCTTTCCCCTGGGGCTTTTGGAGCAGGACTTCTGACCTCACAGTCCTTTTCCCGCTCTATGCCCCCAAAATAGGAGTCTAGGGTTGCATTTTTCTGTTTCCTTTGCCTTGGCATGTTGCCACTTAATTACTTGACTTTTGGGCTTGTTGCCACACTATGGCTTTAAGGCCAGATAGAGGAATTTTCGTCCCGAACGTGTGGGGGGCAACTTCCGTTTCTGGCAAGCTGTAAACCCACCCACGACTTCCACCCTAGATCACAATCCAGATCCAGGGAGGTTAAAGCAAGAGCGATTACCCCCCAAGACTGATCGCTGGATCTCCCTATGGTTTGTAGGCTGGGAGCTGGAGATGCCTCTGAAAACTACAAAATGGCGTTTGTCCTCAGTGGCTTCTAGCCCCCAGGGGAGGGAGCTGACGCATTCCCTAAATACTAGTCCCAAAGTCCATAGGACACTAACCTCTTACTTTGTCCTAGGCATGTCTATGTTGATAATTCTGGAGTTGCCACAGCTACTGGTGTTCTGGGGTTTCTCCAGCCGGCTGCTGGCCCTGCTGCCCTGGGGCTAAAACCTCGGCTCATGGGGACCTCAGCTCGGTCGGCTCGGCTCCTGCGCTCTGCGCACTGCACGCTGCCAGGTCCCAGACCACTGCGCTGGTCCTTCCTGCAGGGCTGCTGGGCTGTCCTCAGCGGGAGGTTAGCTTCTCTGTGTCGTTCTGTGGGTGCTGGGGCTCCAGAAGTTGCTCAGAGTCCCCTTTTACATAGTTTGGGGGGAATCTGGGGGCAGAGTGGCTTGGGTGAGCTGTATCTACTCTGCCATCTTGGCTCCGCCCCCGGAAATGCAGATTTAAAGATCTTCCCTGCCCCTAGGCCCTTTGATTGGCTTAAGAGACTCTGAGACCCTTCCTTGATTTGAAAATATACTCTGCCCCCTAATAGGCTGAATGTGGTCACATGGAGCCTGTGGCAGGAGGCTTGGTTTTCAGGAATGCCCACACCTTGTTGCTTCGTGATTGGACAGTGGGTCAAGAGGGTTGTGACATTCTCTGATCCAGGAAAAGGCTATATATACCCTGATGTGAGGTTTTGTTTTAGGGCTCACTCTGAGAAGAGTTGTGTGATGAGACTCTGGGCAGCCATTGAGCCTCTCGGCTTTGAAAACATAGCTGTTGGTGCTTCCCTCTCTGGTAACTGTGATTTTGGTATTAATGTAAATTTGGAAGCCTGTCTGCTTGATCTGTTTGTTTCTCTGTCTTGTAAGTTCTGTCTGTATACTTTGAAATTTGGGATGCTGACTTTTTTCCCCTGAACTAGGAAATGATCTATATTTGATTGATTAAAGTAAGCTTGTTAACCCCATTTTGAGTTGCTTTCCTTTAGAAAAGCAGATCTAAGAACCTGTGTTGGCAGCCACCCTGGGGATGTTGGGGTGCTTGCTTCTACAGCCACCTAGCAGCCCCTAGTTCTTTATTTTTCTTCCCCTCTCCCCACTCCCTCATGTCAATTACTATTTCCATATTAGGCAGTTACTTTTGCTTGTGACTTTTCTCTCCCTGGTATTATCCTCCTTTTTAACCTTTGCCCTCCATCCCAGCTTTTTTCTTTATTGAGTTTGTTACATTTTAGTATATTTGATGTATATAACAAACTTTATGTGTGTATGTTTAATCTTCCTTTTAACGTTTCAGATAAGAATGAGATCCATATGATGTATGCTCCTTCTCTCAAACTTATATATTCTTATCATATATTCCAGGTAGCTAGGTGGCACAGTGGATAGAGTATCTGGCCCGGAATCAGAAAGTTTCAAATCTGGCTTCAGACACCTGACTAGATCCCCAGTCAAGTTACTTAACCTTGTTTGCCTCAGTATCTTCATCTGTAAAATGAGCTAGAGAAGGACATAGCAAACCACTGCAGTATCTTTGCCCAGAAAATCCCAAATGGGGTCAGGAAGAGTCAGAAACAGCTGAACAACAACTGTCCCAGTTATGAGAAATTATAAGTTAAGTTCCTCCCTCTCGTTCCTCCTTTCTATAGCAGTGTATTACTCTTTTACCACACACACAGATTTTTTCCCCTCCTCTTCAGATCCTCAGAACAGAACTAATCTATTTTTATTATCTATTATTATATCAATCTGTTTTGCTTAAGTCTGTCAATACCCTTTGAAGACATCAAGGTTCTGAAGAGATGGTTGTTTCTTCTCTTTCATTAGAATATTAGCACTACATAAAAGTACAGGTCCTTCTAAATGCTCAAAAAATTTTACCTTTCTAGGTTTTTCTATACCCTTGTGTTTGCATTTTCATGATGCTATTCAGCTTGGGTCTTTTTTTTTTTTAAATCAGAAAGGCTTGAAAGCACTCTACTCCATAAAAAAATCTTTTTTTTTTTCCTCTTTAGGATTATTCTTAGCTTTGTACCTTTACAAGGTTGTAAGCCTTTTGCCTTTTGGAATATTGAGTTCCAAGATCTCTTTTTTTTTGGTAGAAACCGCCGGGTCTTGTGTGAGTGACACTACCTTCAACTTCCTCTTTCTGGATGTTTGCAGTATTTTTGCTTTGATGTTATAGATTTGAATTTTGGCTATGACATTCCTGGGGTTTTCTTTGGGGGATTCCTTTCAGGAGGTGATCAGTGGATTCTTTTTATCTTTACTTTTCCCTCTGATGCTAATAGGTCATTTATTATTTCTTGCAATTTAGTGTCCATCTTTATTTTTTTCTAATCATGATTTTCAGGGAGCCCAATAATTTGTAATTATCTTTCCTTGGCCTGTTTCCCAGGTCAATGATAGTTAATGATAACTAACATTTTTATATTGCTTACTATGTGCTGGGCACTGTGTTAAACTCTTTATAATCATTACCTCATCACAACAGATGCTATTGATGAGGTACAGGCTCTGGGAACCCCCCTTGAACTCTGATTAAATAGTCCCATTTGATTTGGCATAAGTCTTTTCATTGTGGCTGGGCCCAGACCTCAGTTACTAGCCTGACCCTCCATTGTCCAGCAATTTCCCACCCTTGATGCTCCTGTTCCACCCTTGAGCTGGCCTAGCCCACCATTGTCTGTTGTCTGAAGGTAGCCTCCAAGCAACTTCCCACCCTTAATCACTCATTACTGGCATCTGACCTCATCTGACTCCGGAAGACCCTCCCCAAACTCCTCCTCTAGACCACCCCTAGATTCCTCCCACAAACCTTCTATATATAAGACCATGTGGTGTGAGTGTCCTGAGAGCGCCATAGAATTTTCTAGCACAAACTTACTCTGCGTCCAATACAAGCGCATTTTTAACAAACTTTGCTTTTCTTTGGCTGAGTCCAATTCATTTGACAGGACCTGGCATGTTGGTATTTTGGGGTCTCCAGAGCAACCCTAGCCCTCTTTATGGGTAACCTCTTCACCATTTTTATCCTCATTTTACGTATGAGGAAACTCAGGCAAACAGGATAAGTGATTTGCCAGCATCACATAACTAACAAGTGTCTGAGACCACTGAACCCTGGTTTTCCTGACTCCAGGCACGGCGCTTCATCAATTGTGCCATTATAAGGTGGATTTTCTTCTTGGTTTTGTTCTAATATTTCTTTCAATCTCATTTAACTTTCTCTTTGGTATATTCTAGTTTTTTAGGTAGTCTATTTCTTAGGTAAAGTTTTCCATTTTTCATTTTAATCTATGTATTTTTCTTCTAGTTCTTTCCTCCAGAACTTTTATTTCATTTTTAAAAATTTCTTGCTTTATTTCTTCTAGGTGTTCATATAGTCCCTGTGGAAAATCCATGTGTTTTTTTTTTTTCAAGGAAACAGCTTGAGATTTGTTACTGAGTTATTCATTTTGGGGGAGATTTCTATACTTGCAATAGTTTTTATGCTGGTGGGCATTTTAAAAAAATTTATTCTTCTCTCCAACTTCATTTTCTGAGCTGGGGCTTTGTACTAGAGCCCTGCTCTAATCCCTGCTGCACTTTTGGGTGGGTGTGGTAGGTAGGCCCTGGTTGATCTCACCCAGTTCACGCATTGCCCTCCACCTCCCAGGTTTAGGCCCAAGTTCATGCTGGGAAATGTTAACCAAATATCTGAAAATGCACGACATCCTCTTAAGTTTAATCTCCATTATTAAGATTTTCTCCATCAGCTTCTTAATTCTAGAAATCAAGAAAACAATAAATCAAGCCCTTATTTGTAGTGTTTGCTGATCTCTGAGGTGTAAATGCTCTTACTTAAAATATAATAATCAACTCTCTTTAGTCTGTGGGAGCTGACTCCAGGGCACTTTTGGTTAGGCCCCCTGAATCTTTAAGGTTCAGAGCATTGTATCTTCAGGGATTTCTCTAGTAGGCATCTAGTAGGAAGCTTTAGGACTTGGGTGGTCCTTATTTGAACACTCCAGAACTTCAAAAAGGTCCCTACCCTGGGACTTTCTGACCACCCAGGAGCTTTCTCAAGGGAGCCCCCTGCTCTTACTGCTTCTGGACACTAAGCCTTGTGGGCCCATGTGAACCTGGACATCTCTACTCATCTTGGGAGGTTATCTTAGCTGGCTGTGACTTTTCTACTGTTCCCCTTTCTTGTTGCCATTAGGATGCTGCCTAACCTCTTGTGTAATTCAGAGGAGGAAGAAATAAAATGTTCCAGTTTCTCATTGGGTTTCTTGATCATGATTCGGTCTGGTGTGGGTTTTGCTGGAGTAGGCAAGCTCTGGCATTTCCCCACTGCTTTTGTTTTTCTTCCTGAGTCAGCAGAATCAATTCAGTTTCTTTTTGTGGGGTATTTGAGTAATCACTGCTAGGAGGGGGTGTAGGGGAGGGAAGATGAGAGTCCCTATCCTGAATAATCTCCCTGTGCTGGACTGGAACTAGTTCATTTTTCAGTTGCCTTTCCCTCAAGTCCAACATAATTGTCTATCCTCCCATTCTCTGCTCTCCTCCTTTCCTCTTCTAGGCAGTCAGTGGCTACATCTCCTTTTAGAGTGCTTGGGTGGTGCTTGGGCAGAATCACTAGAGCTGGCAGGCAGAACTGCCCTAGGGCCAGTAGTACCACATAAGCCTGCAACTCAGCTTAGGGCCATAGGGTTTGAAGTGCCTGCTCCTGTTGAGCCAGAATGGAGTGAGACAAAAGATCCTGGAGAGTAAAATTTGGAAGTGGACTTTATTACCTCAGGACTGCCAGGGTCACATAGCCAAATCAGACAGTAAGTTGGCATGGACAATGTGCCAGTTTTTAAAGTGATTCCAGTAGTCAGATTACATAAGCCGAGACTACAATCAGTGATTGAACAGTGTATATTTTAATTTCCCACGTGCATGAAATTTACCCTAGGCTGAGGGACAGGGAACCTAGAATGGGTAGAGATGGGGAAGATCCGGTGGGGGACAGGGGGCAAGGGCTGGAGAAATATCCAGTGATCTGGTGGGGGCAGGGGATGGGGGAGAATGGATAAATATCCAGCAGGGGGGAAAGGGGGAAAATGGAGAAATATGTGCAGGGATTTTACCCTAGACTGAAATTCCTGCTCATGGATCATTTGCGCTCAACATTCCAAGTATTAAAAGTCTATGTAATTAAGAAAATTTCTACTTTAATGGGTTATGATGTGTATTTTAATCTTGAGGTTTTTACTCTAATGATTCTATATCTGGTATACAATTCCATTGGAAGTTGAAGATTTGAAGATGTTTAGTTACTGGTGCTCTATAATTCTCATCAGGGATATTGTACACAGTAAAATGAACCCTCTGTAGGAAGTAGATTAAAGGGTAATAAATTGGATTTGCCTTTATTTTCTTTTGTTCCAGATTGAGCTTCATTTTTTGGTTCCATAAACAAACCATTAAGTTGACTCATTCTAGTCAAAAACATTTCTTATGGTATAGAAGTCAAAGGTTAGTAGTTAACATAGTAAGTTATTCAAAGAGATTTATGTTTAGAGAGGGTAGTTTTTAAATTCATTGTCTCATTTCATCAATTTGGGAAAGCTTCAAGAAAAACTTAAGAGCTTGAGACACTGCCAAAATGATGAAAAAGCAATCTCTGTGGGCTTGGTGGGAAAGTAGGATGTTCTAAGTATATGATAACATTTAGAATGGTAGAAAGTGGGACAATCAGACAAAGGGGCCATTGAGCAGATTAGCTTCAGAAGAGCAATGGATTGGACAATAACCTAGACCCAGTTCTTTTGCGAGCCTTTTATGTCTAGACACCTCATCCTGGCAGACCAGAGAGCCAGAGAAGAAGCCCTGGCATTTTGTTTTTCCATTATGGAAACACACTTCGGTAAAATTTACCAGACTTTGGTGGTATCAGGAATCTCTTTGGCTGTACTTTGTAAGTAAAGAGCCTCTAGGCCTTGTTTATTTTTGGCTTGGCTGCCTAAAAGTGAGTGTCTGGGGCAGTCTGATCTGATTTTCTTTCAACAAAGAAAAAAACGACAATGGAGATAGAAACATGGCCTAGTCTTATGGATCTGCTTTCAACTCCTATGTGCTCAGTGAGTGGTATTTTAGTTAAAGTCTTGAACTAATTTAGGAGACATTTCTTGTATGTGATAATGGTTTCCAATAAAGCATAAACTAATTTCTGACCCAGTCCCTCTTGGCTTCCTTATGTGGAAAGGCAGACCTAGTGAAGCGCTTAGGTGTGCTACTCAGTTAATATGCCAGGAAAATGGCCCCTTCATTGACTTTCACTGGGACTGGCTCCTCTTGTCTACTCATTGCTTTGTAAATAGAGATTTCCAGAGCCTCATTTGTTGCTGGGATAACTGCTCTAGACCTTTGGTTATTTCAGAAGAGGCATAGAGAAGAAAGGTACAGAGAATCTGATAGAAACATCCAGCAGGAAGAGTGAAGTAGGCTGTCCCGCCAGTGGGTGGTATAGCCAAAGAACATGGTCCTAGGCTGCACTCTGATGCAAAGCTGAGCATGAACAGGCATTTTCCCTTTCTTGCTCTTCACCCTCACCCCTACCCCACCTTTCCAGTGTCTTCGCTGATATCCCTTACTAAAGAGGTTACTCATAAAAAGGGTTAGGGTTGCTCTGGAGACCCCAAAATACCAACATGCCGGGTCCTCCCGAATGAATTTGATTCAAGTCTTCTCAGCCAAAGAAAAGTAAAGTTTATTAAAAATTCACTTGTATTAGACACAGAGTAGGTCTGTGCTAGGTCATTCTATGGCGCTGTCACCATTCTATGGCATTCTCACATGAAGACAAGATAGGGTCTTATATACAGAAGGTTGTGGGAAGAATCTAGGGGTGGTTTAGAGGAGGAGTTTGGGGAGGTCTTCAGGAAGAGTTAATGAGGTCAAGGTGATTAAGGGTAGGGAGTTGCTGGAGGCTATAGACTATGATAGACTAGGACAGTTCAAGGGTGGATTGATATTTTGATAGGCCTAAGGGTGGGAAGTCTAGTAACAGAGATTTGGGCCCAGCCACATTGCCTCATGCTAATGCCTTATGAGGCATTTGATGAGACCATTTAATCAGAGTTCAAGGGGGTTCCCAGAGCCTGTACCTCAAGGACTCAAGGAGAGGTCAAGGGGGCTCCCAGAGCCCATACCTCAATCATTACCACACTGTAATCATGATATTACATGTCTATATACAAATGTCCTGGAGACTGGGGACCTCTTCACTTTTCCAGGCTTTCACCAGGGGAACCACCAATATTCCACATTTGGTTACTCTCTTACAATCCCTGATTGCCTACATTTTCTGGGGGAAAAAAATCAAACCAGCAATAAATTACTTTAAGGGGGAATTTGCTTTTGGTCCTTTTAAAATAATTTTTACCTGGCTCTTTGACTGCAAAATACAGTCTGATAATTTAATACTACAAGAGGGAGGCATTTTAGTAATCTATGGTGGGAGCTGTACCTCTCAAATACTGCTAGGTGGCCCCCTTAATCTAAGAATTCTGTAATGCTTAATTTTTGTAAGCTAGAAATTACATTCTTCCTTATCTTGTTGATTTTCTCCCATTTGAGATGACAATAAAGCACCCGTCCTCCTTTTAAACTCTTTTACTGGCTGTGACCAGATTTTTTTAACCTTCCCATTGCCAGAACAGAGGTACTACTCCCTCTTCTGTTAATCTCTTTCACCTTGTTTGCCTGGGGCTCTCTGTGGTTTTAGGTTTCCCCCAGTGAGTTCACTGACCTCAAACTATCCTTGATCCCAAGGATTTCCAATGTTAAGTGGTTAGTTCTGATGTTTATTGAAGTTAGTATGGGAGAGAGTTAGAGTTCCTATTAAAAACTTAATAACCTAATCAGGAAGGTGGGGAAGAGTACTTTGAAGATGAGCCCCAAACCACTCTCCTTGATATTTTCCTAATTCTCTAATAGTCCCACACCCCAAAGCAGCTACATAACATTGATTGAGAACTTGGAGTCAGGAAGACTCAAATTACATCCTGCCTCCATCACTTCCCAACCTGTTGCGCTAAGCAGATTCCTTAACTTCTCTCATCTCAGTTTCCTCATCTGTAAAATAGGAATAATGATAGCTTCTACCTCCAGGGGTTTTGGTAAAGATGAAAGGGAATATGGGTAAATTGCTTTGCAAGTCTTAAAGTGCGGTGTCAGTACTGTTTTGGCTATGCTGAGAGAAAAGGGATGCTTCCAGAAAGGGTAGGACCTTTGTTTGAGGAGGACGGGTGACTGACAGAGAAGGTAGAACTCCTCACCACTCATTTTGCTTCTGTTTTCTCTGCTGAGGAGAGGGACCTTTGTACCAGAGAGATGACAAAAATGACTTAGGGGTGGTGGTACCTGAGATAAATAGATAGTAAGAAAGCACCTGATTACCATTGATTGAATTCAGATCAGTTGGCACTGATGAACTAAGTCCTCAGGTACTTAGAGAATTGGCAAAAACGATTACTGAGTATAGTTATTAATATGTGAAAGGCCATGAAAAATGGGAGATGTACTGCAGGCCTAGAGAAAGGCTCATGCCCAGATTTTCAAAAAAGGGAAGAGAGCCCTTTCCCCCAAGATGGCGCCGAAGACGAAGAAGGAAGCCGTTGTCCCCCCCAAGACAGAAGCCAAGTTCAAGGCTTTGAAGGCCAAGAAGGCGGTGTTGTAGGGTGTCCACAGCCACAAAAAGAAGAAGATCAGAACATCCCCCACCTTCAGGAGACCCAAGACCCTGAGGCTCCGAAGGCAGCCCAAATACCCTCGGAAGAGCGCCCCTCGCCGGAACAAGCTCAATCATTATGCCATCATTAAGTTTCCTTTGACCACTGAGTCTGCTATGAAGAAGATTGAGGACAACAACACCCTAGTCTTCATTGTGGATGTCAAGGCCAATAAGCATCAGATCAAACAGGCTGTAAAGAAGCTATATGACATCGACGTGGCCAAGGTCAACACACTGATCCGGCCTGATGGGGAGAAGAAGGCCTATGTCCGTCTTGCTCCAGACTACGATGCTTTAGATGTTGCCAACAAAATTGGAATCATCTAACTTCTTGTGTTCAGCTGTGTCCTGTTCCACCTACAATAAAAAGTTTTCCAGAAAAAAAAAAAAAAAGGAAGAGAGTAGAGTCTTAAGAACTACAGGCCACTGAGCTGGGCTGCAGTTTGTGGGAAAATTCTAGAATGTGGGTGTTCCAGGGGGCTCTGTCCCAGACCCTCTTATCTTCTCCTTCCATGTTGTCTATCTTTCTGAGTGATCTCATCAGCCCCCATGGATTACTTATTATCTCTATGCCTATGATTCTCAAATCTATTTATCCAGCCCTCACCCCTTTGCTGACCTACAGTCTCTCATCTCCAGCTGCCAGTTAGACATTTTGAACTGATGTCTTATAAACATCTTAAATTCAGTATGTCCAAAATAGAACTCATCTCCTCCCTCCCCCACCAAAAACAAAAAAACAGAAAATCATGTCTCTTCCAAAAGCCCTCATTGCTACCCAGGTCACCCCCATCCTCCACTCATGCATCATCCTCCATTCTTTGATCTTTCTCTATCTCGCCCCCTACATCCAGTTTGTTTCCAGGGCCTATTGTTTCCCTTATAACATGCCTCACATGCATCCCCTTTGTCTCTTTGGACTCTGCTACCACCCTTGTCCAAGCCTGCTTCACTTCATACAGGCTGGTCTGCCTGTCACAAGTCTCTCCATCCTCAACTCAGCTGTCCAAGTGACTTTCCTAAAGTACAGGCCTAAGTTACCCCATTCAGTAAACTCCAATGGTTCCTTATCACTTCCAAGATCAAATATAAAATCCTCCATTTGTCTTTGAAAACTTTTCAGAACATGGGCCCCTCCTACCTCTCCACACTTCTTATAACTTGCTGCTGTTCAGTCATTTCTGTTATGTCTGACTCTTCATGATCCCATTTGGGGTTTTCTTGACAAAAATACTGAAATGGTTTGCTGTTTCCTTCTCTGATTCATTTTACAGATGAGGAAACTGAGGCAAACAAGGTGAAATGACTTGCCTAGGGTCACACAACCAGTAAATATCTGAGGCCAGATTTGAACTCTGGTCCTCCTGAATCCAGGACCAGTGCTCTAGTCCTGCACCATCTAGCTGCATGATTGTGTCTTATACTTTGATCCAGTGACACTAATCTCCAGCTAAAGTCTTTTCTTGTTGGAGGAATAGCTAGGAGACTGGTGTTAGACTGAAGCATATATGGAGGGGTATGAGGTATAAGAAGACTGGAAAGGTAGGAGGGGTGTGGCCTGTGAAGGGCCTGGGTGGCACATGATCAGGGGGTTCGAGACTCGAGAACAGGGCAATGAAGGACTGAACTGGTTCACCAGGGGGTCAAGATGGGTAAAAGAGGAGAGGCTGGCAAGTACGGCAGAGATGGCACGGGGAGAACGGAATGTTTGAATGTTTGACGACTTGGAGGTCGTGGTGTGGAACAAGAGCAGGGTGTGGTGAGGGAGGGCAGAGCGAGACGTGGAAACCAAGAGATTTGGGTCAGGAAAAGGGATTTCAGAGTTTTTGAACAGGGAGTTGGTGCATTTGTGAGTGACAGCAAGATCGAGGCTAGCACACCTCTGTGTATGTCTATGGTGGGTTGGAGGAGTAGGTCATGGAAAATAAGTAGGCTGAGGAACTGAGAGGTTAGGATGTTTAAGGGACAGATAATATATTTGTCAAAGTTCCTAAGCTGAGAGTAGGAGTTGGGGAGGGGAGAAAAACATGTGAGCCATGTTAGTGAACTCTGAGGAAAGAAGGGGAGTGACCTAGAGGTGTAGATGATAGCTACCAGGATTTGACTGGGTGGTAGAGATGAACAGCACGGACAGCAAAGGAGGTATGGGGAAGAACCTTGAGCCTTGTGGGCTCGAGAGCCAGTGGGCCAAGAGGAACAGACTAGACTGTACTGGAAAAGGTGCCAGGGAGGCTGTGCCATTGGGCATGTTTGTATTCTGCTGGGGGCACCTGAGACTTTTGTAGGGATAAAGTCAAAACTATTTTCATAATACTAAAATTTTACTTGCCTATTAAAATATTTTCCCTTTTTCAACTACATATTTGTGTGAAGCCAGATTTTCTTCAAATACTTTTAAACCAAAACAACATGACACAACGTATTGTTTTCAGAAGCAGATATGAGAATCTAGCTGTCTCTTCTTAAGCCAGTTATTAAAAAGTTTTGCAAAAATATGTAAAGCAATGTCACTTTTCTTACTGAATGTTTTTTATTTTGGAAAACAGTTGTTTTTCATCAACACATGTATGTTAATGTGTTATGAATTGGCTTATTGTTATTTTAAAATGAATAAACTATCCACTGCACCATCTAGCTAGCTGATTATATCTTACACCCTTCTATTTATAATGGAAGGAAATAAAAAATATTTTAAAATAAATAAAATAAATAAAATAAATTTTATTAATTTTACATTCTAATACAGTAAATATTGATTGCTGTAACCCAAATAAACAAAAACTCTTTGGGATCTTCAATAATTTTTAAAAGTGTAAAGGAGTTCAGGGATCAAAAAGTCTGAGGACACAAACCTCATTCCTTTGTTTATATGTACTATTTGCTCCCATCCTGTGGTAGAGCTTTGGAGCCCCCATTGGTATGATCAGTCTCAGTCAGACCCACTGTACCTTGACTCCAACATAATAATGTCATTTTCGTTCTCTTTGAGAATGACAACAACCAACCACCACTTTACAAACTGATTAGGTGAGGCTGTAGATGTAGGTTTTTGCCAAGGCTCTGATAAAATATCTCATACTATTTTTGTGGAGAAGATGGCAGGGCTTTGTTTAGACATAGTAGGATTATATGGATTCAGGAATGATTAGATGATTGGACTCAAAGAACAACTGTTCATGGCTAAATGTAAATATGATAGGAGTGAAGTAACCCTGACTATCTATCTGTACCTTGCTCTGGGCTATTTAACATTTTTATCAGTAACTTGGATAAAGGCATTTTACTGGGCTGAATCTAACAGGATATGGATAACTGTAAGTAAGGTTGTAAGGATAACTGTAGTCTTATATTTGGGTACAAAAAAATAACTTCATAACATAAGATAGGCATTTTTACATAGCACTTATTCTGAAAAAGATTTGTAGGTTTTAGTATTCTGCAAGTTCATCATAATTGGTCCAGTAGTAGGATATAGTTGCCACAAAAAAAAAATGTTAATGCCATTACAGGCTGCATTAAAAGAGGCAGGAACAGGGAGGTAATTAGTCTGTCAACACTGAATTAGCAAGGTTTGGAATACCAACCAAGGTCCAATATAAGGAAGCTTGGTGCTCATAAAAGAATAAAGCAAATCAGTTTTATTGAGGAAAGGTTCTCACACAGTGGAAGGTTGGTCAGTGAAGATACACACAGGGGAGTATGCTGGAGTCCTCAGTGGAGTTATGTGCATGATAAGTTATTATCGGGATCTTGTCTGGGTCAGACATTGGGAGTAGGGAGTGGGGAGCCTTTGGGGTGTAGGGCAAGATTGAGTACTGGCATGTTAGAGGAAACTGACAGCTAATTAATATTCACATTCCTGGCCCTCAGAAAAGGGGGGCTTTAGCTATTACTGCAAGTCTTTACAGGATGTCAGGTTGTTGGGGTTTTTAAAAAATTTCTCTAATGCTTTTTTGTTTAGTGGGGTGGGTGGGGAAGCTAATATATTGTTTACAATGTCCCACTGTGTTCAACCTTTCTCAAATCTTATCTAGTAGTACTGGGTGCAGTTCTAGGAAAGGTAGTTTAAAAAGGGTACAAATAAACTGGAAAGTGTCCATCAGAGGGTAAAGAGGATAGTCAAGGGCCTTGTGTCTATGTTATAGGAGGATTTGCTGAGGGAGCGGGGAATGTTTAGCCTGGAGAAGATTTGGGGTGCCTGGTTGGGGAGCAAAATGAATGACATAATGGTTATCCTATACTTTTTTGAAGGACTGTTATAAGAAGGATTAGACTTCTGTTAGATTCAAGAAGGGAGAACAAAGGAAAAATTCCTTAAAAATGGGAACTTCCCAAAGCAGAATGGGCTGCTTCAGGAAGTGGCCAGTTTCCATCCACAGTGGGTTTATTTGTTGTTGTTCAGTCATTTTTTGGTGGTATCTGACTCTTCATGATCCCATTTGGGGTTTTCTTGACAGAGATACTGAAGTGGTTTGCCATTTCCTTCTCCAGCTCATTTTATAGATGAACAAACCGGGGCAAATGGGGTTAAATGGTTTGCCCAGGGTCACATAGCTATAGCTGTTAGTGTCTGAGACCATATTTCAATTCAAGTCTTCCTGAACTCCAGGCCAGGCACTCTAACCACTGAGACACTTAGAGAGGGTTTTTAATCAATATATTATAACCGGGTTATGTTATAAGAGGAATGGATTCCTTTTATGTACAACCTTGGACTTTAATCAACGCTTCTTAATCTATGAGTTGCAAAAAATTTGGCAATAATAAAAGGTTTCTGAATGCCCAACAACCAAAAGTTAATTAAAAATTCAATGCACATTGAATCCAAAGTGTTTCTGGCAGTGCTTCCCCGAGGAGGGCAACTTCACCCCAGTCTTGGTGCTGAACACAGAGCATGAGCGCTTTGTACTTTGCATGCCCTCAGGTCATGGCATGCAATGCCAGCAAACTCAAAAAGGGGTCTCCAGTGGAAAAAGTTTAAGAAGCTGGACTAGATGGTTGCTGAGGTCCTTTCCAATTCTCAGATTCTGTGATACTAATAAGTATCTAGATTATCTCAGATTCCTTAAGATCTCTTAGGTAGAAGCTGTTTTTCTCCATTTACCCAAGACAAAGTTTAGAATGTCCCCAAAAAAGCACTTTGTAAATAATAAAAGACAGATAGAACAAAATTTTTTTAAACTTGCAGAGGGCAACATTAACACATTTGTGGAATATGAAAATATCATGAAATATCCATATTCTCTCTATGGGTAAGTGGCTGATAGAGCTTCTAGCACCTCCCTATATCTAACCCAATTTTCAAAATTGTCTTGTACACTTTCATTAGCCTTTTAAATTAAAAAAATTATATTTCTATATAAAATTTTATTTTTGGTTTTTATTTTCCTTCCCTCTCACTTCTCCTATTCAGAAAGCCATCCCTTGTAATAAAGAATAAAAAAGGAAAAGGAAAAAAAAGCATTTCAGCAAAAGTAACCTGGGACTGGAACTGATAAGTTATGTGACATTCTACACATTGGTCCCCACCTCTGCAAAGGAGAGGCAGATACATTTTCTTATCTCTTCTCTCTGTTATAGTTCAGTCATTATAATTGTAGCATAAAGCTTTTACTTTGTCATTTCTTCCATTTACATTGTTTTAATCACCGTATACATTGTTTTCTTGGTTCTTTACTCTGTATCAGTTTAGAAGTCTTCTCATTCTTCTCTGATGTCTCTATAGCCATAATTTCTTCCAATAGAGTAATCCTATTACATTTATGCACCATAATGTATTCATCTGCCACACAGCTGATGGGCTTTGCTGACTTTGTTTCTAATTATTTGCTCCCACAAAAAGTTCAGTAGTTTATTATTAAGCTAGTATTGCACTTAGGAAAAATGCTACTTTGTCAGACCCTGTACTAACTAGTATATAATAATATGGCTAATAATAGTTCAGTATAGCTCTCATTATATACTATGCACTGTACTAAGTGCTTTACAAATATTATCTTATTTGATTCTCACAACAATACTGGGAGGGAGATTCTCTTATTATTCCCATTTTATAGATGAGGAAATTGAGGCAAATGGAGATTAGGTGATGTGCCCAGGGTCACACAGCTGGAAAGTGTCTGAGGCCATATTTAAACTCAGGTCTCCATGACTCTAGGCCTGGTACTATCCTCTGTGCCATCTAACTACCATATGGTCTTGCTTTGCCTTAACCAGCTGCCATGATCCTGATTATCACAGCCTTCCCTCCCCCCCACCTCAAGACTCCTTTTCTTTTTCAGCTTTAAAGTTTCTTTGCCCCCCTCAAAGGCAGCTAGATGGTACAGTGGATAGACCTGATCCAGCCTGTGCAACCCTGGGCAAATCACTTCACCTGTCTGCCTCAGTTTCCTCAACTGTCAAAAGCTGACAATAATAGCACCTACCTCCCAGGGTTATTGTGAGGGTCAAAAGAGGTATTTGTAAAATACTTAGCATAGTGCTTACTACATGTTTATTTTCTTCTGTTCCTTCCTCCTCTGCTCTTCTACCTCCCACCAAGTTGCCCTGTTTTAGGGCTATTTCAAAGTTCCCTCCTGGTCAAGGATTCCAGCCATAGGATTTACCTCAGGCCTATTAGAAGAGTCTGTTTACCATTTCACATTTATTCTACCCCATCTGTGAGCTCTACCCACTTCTCAGTTCTCAAGGTAATAGTCACAATCAGTTGGATTTTGCCATTTAGGAAACCAGCTATCCAAAGCCCACCTAACATTTAAAAAAAAAAATTACAAATTCTCTATGCCCACAATAACAACATTCACCTACAGTAGTGGTATTTAGAGCTACAAAGGACCTTAGTGATCACAGGATTAGGGAATTGAGGTCCAGGAGGGGAAGTTATACCTAAGGTTACACAAGTGTTAAGTAACAAGGCTGGGACTGGAAATCAAGTCTCTCAAGTTAATAAGAACCCAACCAAACATGGCCTATTGTTGTCGGATCCTTTCGCGGGGCCTTCCGGACACCACATGGCGGGGAGCGCTGAGCAGAACAAAGCACACTTACACAGCAACTCAGGGGGCAACTCCGACTTTATTTCCTGCTCTTCTACATATATAGCCTATCTTAGGCAAGCACTTTCCATTTTGGCTCTTGGCCAATTACAACACCTTTTGCCTTTTAAGGTCAAGCACACCTTAACCCCTGGGACTCTTATCTCGAGATTTCTACCGAGCAAAGATATTCCTTGTGGACCCATGGCTCCTTAGAACAAGGCGGGGTCAGCTGGGGGCCTAGCAGTCCCTCAAGTGCCTAGAGGGTTAATGGGGGCGAGAGGCCTTGCCATCATCGCCTCAGCCCGGAGGCAGTGCCGTCACGGGGTCCAGGGACCTCTCAAGGGCACTGAGGTAAATCGGCGTTGGCTCTCCCACAACCTATGCTGAATCTCTGGGGTGAAGAGAGAGTAGCAGAAGTATACTTATTTTGGGGCAATATAGGCAAGAAAGGGGATTTAGGAGATACAATTCAGTCCTAGAGAAAACAGTCCAAATGAATCCAAAGGTCATGTTGGCCTGGTGTTAAGATTTCTTGAGTCCACAAATCCAATATGGAAGTAAAAAGCCCATTATAGAAATTGAGATTGACTACTATTGAATGAGGTGGCAAGATACAGGGCATGTTTGGGGACCTGAATCTCTAACAACCCATTTCCCCAAAGATTTACCGTTTTACGTTTTCCTTCCTTCACTGGCATTTCAGTGGTCACAGGACATCTCTACAGGCATACAGAAGGAGCAAGGTTGTAGGTGTAGGAAATCTATACAAAGAATTCTTTATGTCTCTATCAGTCTGAAAGTGACAAACTCTTCTCTAATTATTGCTGAATTAAAGCAGGTCCTTTATTTAGATGTTAAAACAAAAAATAGCTGTCAAATCCCAAAATTGCATTTTTCTATGGAGACTAGGGTTTCAGAGCAGAGACTGATTATATCTGAGGTCACACTACTGTTTCCCTTTCTGTACACTGCATTCTAAGAAAGCTTAGTGATATGAGATTTTCCAAATGTGTCATGTGCTTTCATTAATCCTGGCTTTCATCAACCCTGTTGCACTCTGCTTCAGTGTTTGTCAAACAGATAGGCATCCACTACCTCTTTGAATTCAATTGAAACTGCATTGTTAAGCAGAGATTGAAAATACACAACACATACATCATAATCCATGGGCCAGAAAATAGACCTTTTTATTTATAACACATCAAACTGGTTTTCAAAAAAGCACAAGAAAGATTTGGTTCCTATAAAAAGCTATGTGTATTTTACAAATGTCTGTTGGAGAGGGGGGTATCTTGCAACAGCCCTGCTACTGGCACACACAGTGCTATGACCTGCTGGGAGATGCAAGTTTACCAAGCTGAAGCCACTGCAATGTTTCCTTTAGAGTCATATAAAATTCTGGCTCTTTCTTTCTCCTTTGCTTCTCCATTCTCCTTCTCTTCTCCCCTCCCCTTATCCCTTTATCTCATTTCCTCTGGATCTGTCTTTGCTTCCCTTCTCTCACATCTCCTGCGCCCAAGGCCAGCACCAGTCTTGCTTCTCTGTGGTGAGGGTCTCTGCTGCCCACCTGGGGTTACAGAAATGGCTATAGAATGGAGATACATCAAAAGAAGGGCCCAGCCCAGCCTAGTAGAGACAAAAGTCCTCTGAAGAGGGGCTTTGGAGTTATCAGCAAAACTCGAATCCCTGTCCAGCACCATGGGCTCTGAAGGACTGGCTGAAGGGTGAGTCAGCTATTTTATTTGCCTGTTTTGCAGCTGTGGGTTCACTGGCATGTAGAGTCGTAGCTGGAATGTTATGGATGCCTAGAGTGTGAGGCTAAAAGGACCCTGTGGATATGCACAGTTTGGAGAGAAGAGAACAGGCTCTTCCCTCAATAAGTATCACAGAGCAAGGTCAGGAAAAGGCAATGAATGGGCCCCATGAAGCATCGAAGCAATTGGTGGTGTTTGAGCCAAGCTGGACTACTCATGGATGAAGCAGGCCCTCTCAGGACCCAGCAATAAGAGATGTTAGGAGATGAATAGGCTTGTTGGGGGCGGAGCCTCCAGCCCCCTCACTGCTTGCCATCATGGCATCTGCCTTGTTGGACAGACTCCTCAGGGCCCTCACGGGTGACTGCCAGTGCTGTTCTTCACTGCTCCTTGGGGATACAGTGGGGAGGACCCGCCATGGCCACGTAGCCCAGAGAGCATTGGCAGTGGTAGGACCCCTCAGTGTTCTCACAGTGACCATGTGCACAGAGAGCTGTGGATCCATGCACGTCCTCACATTCATTTACATCTATAAGAGAGTGGATGAGACAGTGAACTAAAAGTGACCAAAGCTCCCCTTGCCTGATTCACTGGACTTTGTATGTCTTTCTCCCCTAAATACAAGGAAATAATACTTTCCCCTCAAGAGTACAAGGCAACAGTCCTGTACCAACCCCCCAGGGTAATGGCTATAGAAATCTTGTCCCTTGTTCAGTCCTGTCCCAAGAATTTCCACAGAATAGACCTCCCTTGGCACTTGGAGTTGACTAATTCCAAGTAGACTCATCAAGGAACACAGCGGGGTTCAAGATTGTCTTGAATAACTTCAAGGAGACCCTAACTGGCTAATTAGGTCCTTCGTCTTTCTTGTCAATACCACATGACATGGTCACAGTACCCCTCTTCCTGGGAATGTCACTCCCTACGCCTGTATCCCATTCTAAACTTACCCACACAGGCCATCTGGGCTGTGTTCAGCTGGAAGCCTTCGAAGCAATCACAGGTATAGCCCTCATCTACTCGGACACAGCGGCCATTCTCACAGCCATTGAGGATGCCACATTCCTCTGCTCGGAGACCTTCAAAACTGTCATAGTTCCCTGGGGAGTCAGAGGATGGAGGGAGAGAAGGAAGAAACACATAACCCAACTCTATTCTTCCAATGATTTCTTCTTTGTTTTTACAATGAACATTTATTTATTAATAGTGATCTTCAGGGGTATCATGACATTTTCCCAAAAATACCAAGTGAAGATGTATTTTGATTCTGTTTAAAATACATGTGTACACATGCACACAGATATATGTAAACACAAATGTATGTTATATAAATTTATAAAGTACACATCCACACATGTTTTATGGAAATATTAAGCAGATCTTGAGTTCCAGCCCCAAGGCAGCCAGAAGATTGGAGACATGAGTGTTCAGATTTAAAGGATTCAAGGCTTTTTACCACTAGGTACCTCCCCTACTTTTAAGCCTTTTCTCACATTACACTCTAGCTTTAACAGACAACTCATGATACCTTGGGCAGCTAGGTACCAGGCTTGGAGTCAGCAAGACCTGAGTTCAAATCCAGCCTCAAACACTTCCTAGCTGTGTAACTCTGAGCAAGTCACTTATCCCTGTTTGCCTCAGTTTCCTCATCTGTAAAATAATCTGAAGAAAGAAATGGCAAACTCCAGTATCTCTGCCAAGTAAAGGGGTCATGAAGAGTCAGACATGACTGAACAACAACCAACGTGGTCTCTTGTACACATGCTATGCTTTCCCACCTCTATGCCTTGGTTCATAGTACTCCTTTTGCAGGAATTTTCTATTTCTATCATATTCACCCTTTGAAATTCTAACCATTCTTTTAAAAAATGTTTATTGAAATTGCTTTTATATAGCTTTTCATTTATTTATTTTTTGGTGAGGCAATTGGGGTTAAATGAGTTGCCCAGGGTCACACAGCTAGTAAGTGTTGTGTCTAAGATCAGATTTGTACTTGGGTCCTCCTGACTCAAGGGCCAGTGCTCTATTCACTGCACCATCTAGCTGCTTCTATTACCCATTCTTCAAAGGCCAGCTAGAGTGGCATTTTCTTTCTCCAGTTCCATGTAAATTGGTGTATCTCTCTGATAACATTCAATTTTTCCTTTGTAGTTAGTATCTTTTTTTATGGTATTACATATGTGAAGGATGTATAGAGGATGCTACATATAGCACCCCCCAAAAATTGTAAATATCATGAGGGTATTTTTAATTGTAATCGAATTCAGTTTCTCCATTGAGTTTTAATTCCTGCAATGCCTAGCCTCAGTGCTTTGCACATAGTAGGTGGTTAAGAAGTGATTCTTGAATGAATTATTAATTCATTGGTCTTTAGGAGTGAAGGAAGCCTGTCTACACACATAGGCAGTTACTCGTAAGCTGGTTGAGGTCAGGGACCATGACATGCAGTGCAGGTGCTTGAGCCTCTAACACCCCAGGGGGTAACGCTGCAGCTAGTCCAGTGATGACTGCCATAGAGGTTCGAGGCAGTGCAGGGTCACCAATGGGCACCGGACTGGGAGACACGGCCTGGGCCCTATCCCTTTATTCTCTCATTTTATTGATGGGAGAGTCCTTTCCAACTGTCTGTCCTTCGATTCTATGGCTTTCACGGATAAGGCTAGATTTCCCTTTTCTTTTTTTAATTATTCTTAAATCTGGGGCACTTCTTTTTTTGTTTTGTTTTGTTTTGTTTTTTTGGAAGGCAATTGGGGTTAAGTGACTTGCCCAAGGTCACACAGTTAGAAAATGTTAAGTGTCTGAGGTCGGATTTGAACTCAGGTCCTCCTGACTCCAGGGCCAGTGCTCTATTCCCGGTGCCTCCTATCCCCCCCTAGATCTCCCTTTTCTAACATCAGGGATGAGGAATTACCAAGTTGGTTTGAAGAGAAAAATGGGAAAAAGTACTTGATCGCACCTCCTCCCCACCACTGTTACGGACAGGTAGCACAAACCTGGCTGATTGCCCACAAAGCGGGGTTGGACTTCCGAAGGCTGCAGTGGTGGCTCAGGGGCAGGAAGATTGGGCACTGGGCGGCTGGCAGGATTCAGGAATGGGGGCTCAGAAGCACCCTCCTCAGGAGTCAGATAGTTATAAAAGGGGGCCCCCTCTGGGCCATAGAGGCCGTAGTGCAGATCATCGGGTCCTGGGCCATACTCATAGCCTGGCCGGGGATGAAGGCCGGCTTCCCGCTCAGCTTCTATCCTGGCCACATTGCACAACTGAGCAAAGACCTCTGTCAGAGAGAGGAAAGCTTTGAGTATGAATTTAGAGCAACTAGTGTCTTCTCAACTCTCAGCCTGGTCTCTACCCCCTGAGCATAGAGGGCATATTGCTGTGACTTAAACTCCTTGGGGCATACTCTCCAGGACTGGCACAGGGACTCTTTTCATTAAACAGCATGGCATGCCAACCCTTACTGTTGCTCTTCATAGAGTCTCACTTTGTTCTGCCATCTCTCCAGCTAATGGGGAATCCTTAGGAATCTCTCTGGGCTGTTGCCTCTGGCCCAGGTCTATGGATGCCCAGCCCAGCCCAGTCAACCTTCCCTCTCACCAGAATTCCTGGGGGGGCACAGGGCACACTGCTGACTCCAGGCCTCGCCATCCTGGCAGCAGCACTCGGTGTAGGTGGTGCGGCGACCTCGAAAGGGCTGGCTGCAGACATAATTAGTGACTTTTTTCCAGCAGATGTCCGTGTGGATGTCATGGTCTGGGAGGTCTGCCAAAGGACAAAAAGATATCAAGTGAGCCCTGCAGTCCCAGCTCCCCGCCTTGGAGCTCCCGGGGTGGTGTGCTGCCCTGATCTTACCCATGCTACTTGTGCTGTTCACACAATGCCTCTGGCTGTGGTCCAGGACCAGAGGGGGACTGCAGAAGCAGTGGAAAGAGCCATCTGTGTTCACACACTTTCCATTCTCACAGGCTGTGTCCTGGCATTCATTATGATCTATGGGAAAGACAGGGAAGAGGCTGGGTGGCAGGAGCAGAGGAGGAGACAGGGAACCAAGGAGCAACAAGGCCAACTGCATTTGGCCTGGAATAAAGGAGTTAATGTAAGTAAATAACAAAGATGTCCCAGTTTCCCCATCCTTCACCCCCCAACTGAAAGCCAAGGCACCATGGCTTTTTCCGTGATGATGATGATGATGATAGTATTTATTTAGAACCTGAAGGTTTGCAAAGCAATTGTTATATCATCTCATTTGATCTTCGGAACAACTCTGAGACATGGGCACAGATGAGGAAACTGAGATTGGCAAAGTAAGGGACTTGCCAAGGGTCAAACAGCTAGTGCTTATACAAGACAGCATTTGAATTCACGTCTTCTGGAGTCAAACCTTTTGCTCTATCCACTGTTCCATCTAGGTACCTTAGAGGCTACTCTGGTTGGGATCTCTCCTAAGCGGATTACTGTCATTTGTCTTCGTAAAATAGGACCTCAGGGGCTGCGTCACTCCTGAGGCATGATGATGGAACCCCAATAGCCCTATGAATCCCTCACCTTAGAGGTCCTAGCCACTAAGCTAGCCAGGGTCCCCAGCCAGGTATCCCCCCCCAGGTAGGGAAGCTCCTTTCCTTGAGAAGATATCGCTCTCCATAGGGGGAGGATAGAGCAAGAGAAATGCTGAGTTATTAGTTGTGGGTCATAGAGGGTACAGGTAGGTTGGGGAAGAGGACAGATCTTACCTTCACACACCATGAGGGAGGCATCATAGCGATAGCCAGGGTTGCAAAGGCAAATATATCCAGGGACTGTGTTGATGCACTGGCCATTGTGACAAAGCTCTGAGCCAAACATCCTACACTCATCCGCATCTGAATGGGGACAGAGGTGCCATCAGGGAGAGGGTCCCTCCTGCCTGAACGCCCAGAATGCTGGGACTCCACTCCCTACAATCTGTAGGTTCATTGGGGGTGGGGAGTTGAGGGGGAAAGCCGGTAGAACAATGTGTTACTCTCAACTTCTTTCTTCCTTTTCCCCTGTGTTCATGCATGGCTAAGAGTGGGAGAGAGAGTGATGGCTTCTAGACTGGTTTCTTATGTAGGGAACAAATACAGGGAAGAAGGAAACTGGTGGTTTGTGGGGGAAACAGAAAGCTGTAGTTGAGTTGGGGGCTTCTAGACTTCCTTGGGGCTACTCAGCTCAAAATACCTTTAGCTAAAGCACTTGGAGAGTGAAAAAAAAGTTGAGGAGTATGTTCTCCCCCATCCTCCTTGCCACTTTCCAGGTTCCTTCTGTGCGTCGTCTTCTCCCTTAGACTATAAGTTCCTTTAAGACAGGGACTGTCTTGTTTTTATTTGTATAGTTCTGGGCACATAGTAGGTCCTTAATAAATGTTTATTTATTGACTATTATTGACTGGTCATAACTCTGATTGGCATCTCAGGTGAAAACATTCTATGAGGATCTTCCCATTTGCTCAGGAGATAGGAATGGGCAAGGATGAAGTAGAGGAGGAAAATTCTGGGGAAGGACATTACCAGTATATGTGGTTTGTCCAAACATCCAGGTGCCTTCCACAGGGATATATCCCTTCCCGCTGGGGCAGATCTCGCTGAATTCCACTGGGGAGAAGTGGTAAAGAGAAGCAAGAGCTCAGATGAAGTGAAAGACTTCCCCTCCCCACCTCACTTTTCTTCCTTCCTGCTCATGTTGTTTCATCCCCCAGCAAATTCAGTCTTTCCCTGAGCTCCATGCTCTCATGCTGGCTCCTGGGGTCCCCCACCTGTGCCAGGGAAAGGGCAGGGGTCACAGCTCTCTCCCCAGTTGGCTCCCTGGGTGCAGCAACACTCCTCTCGGGTAGTGTTCCGGCCCAGGATCCTGGTGCACATTGACGGGTTGCTTGCTCCTGAGTAGCAGAGTTTGCGCTCTGGTCCAGCAAAGTGTTCCCCAGTTGGCCCCTCGATGCTTTCTTGACCTGTATTTAATGCAAATCAGTCTGATTGTGTCCCTTCATGACCCAGATTCAACCAGAGAGATATCACACTGCGCCTAGGGCAGGCCTACGGAGTCTAATTTAATTTGGTATTTTCCAGCCTTCTAAAGTTTGCCCCAAAGTAAAATATGGTTCAGAAATTATCTGTCTTCCAGACAGCGACAGTCCCTAGACTGGAAGAGACCTTCAAGCCACGTGAATGTCTGCCTGATCTCCAGAGATGATGGAAAAACTCCTTTCTTCCCCTTGATCTACTCCTCGCCATTAATTAGCATCCTCTTTTCAGGTTCTGCCTCACCCCGCTCCCTACCCCTTGGCTAGCCCTATACCCGGAGACAACATACAGCGGACCTCTCACCTCCAACCACCCGTTGGCGGCAACGGCCATCCTGTGCATCATATTCCTCGTGGTCGTCGGCACAGAGACACAAGAAGGAGCCTTCTGCGTTCTCACAAAGTGCGGCCCCGCACACTGCCACCATCAGCTCGCATTCATTCACATCTGTACAGGTCAAGGACAGTTAGTGACCAACAGAAGGAAAAAGGCAGCTTCTGGAGCGGACAGTGGCCTGGTGCCCTGGTCCTGACTTCTGCCTCCAGCCAATCTGGCACCCTTATTAGCTCATCTTCTCCAAAGACAAGCAGGCAGGATGGTCTTGGGGGAAGTGATAGAAGAATAAGTGTGTAGATATGTGGGTATGTGGGGGGGTAGGAGGGGGCCCAGTAATGGAGGGTGGACAGAAAGGGAGAAGAAAGAAAGTATGCTCTCTCTCTCCTAGGGGGCTCTGGGTGTTAGCTTTAAGCAAATTGCCCTAAGATGGCAGATCCTGCCTGCCCTTACTCCTTAGAAACCCCTGGGCAATAGAAGAGAGCCAGGTTAAAGACCTGGCAGAAACCTCATCTTCCCCCACAAAGGCTTCTGAAATAACATTAGGCCTTACTAATTAACTTTTTTTTTCCTTCGCGTTTTGGAGGGCGGAAGGCAGGATAACTGGGAGGTCCTCCTGACTGCAGGGTCAGTGCTCTATGCACTGTGCCACCTAGCTGCCCTGTGCTGATTAACTGTTCCAGTTCCCACACAATTTATTATGTACAGTCACAGATTGTCCGTGATGGAAGGAAACCAGAGACCAACAGTGTCTGGTGATTTGCCCAAATTCTTATAGTAGATAGTGGCAGAGGAACCCAGGGGTCACCTGATTCCCAATTCCAGCGTCCTTTCCCTTACGCCACCTAGCCTCTCTTATATGCTGAGGTTTTCCCTTTTTTGTTTGTTGCTGGTGTCTATCACCAGTCACATGATCATCTCTCAAGGACAAGAGAATGTGCCTTCTGTGTCTCCCCTGTACTGAACACAGAGTAGGTCACTACTCAGGACTTTCTCCTTCATGGTACTTATTCATCATCTGAGTGCTTTAGAAGGCCGCAGGAGCTCCCACTGCAGAATTTTCAAGACCTTTGAAAAGGGAGGGAAGGACAGATCACTCCTCCAGGAATTCTCACCAACACAGTCCCAGCCGGAGGGTGAAACCTCATAGCCACGGTCACACAGGCAGCGGAAAGAGCCATCGGTATTATCACAGAAGCCATGATTCCCACACAAGGTCTCGTTGGCACACTCATCTATGTCTGAGAGATGGAAGAGAAAGAGCCAGATAGACCCTTTTCTTCCTCATCCCTATTTTAGACCCTTAAACCTTGTAACAGCTTTCCCTTAGCTTTTCTTACCCTTCCTTACCAATGCAGTCTCCTGTTGGGGTCATGTGGAAGCCAGGCTGACAGCCCAGGATGCAGCGGTAAGATCCAGGACTGTTCTCACACCTCCAGGTTCCACACACTGTGTCCCCATAGTCCTTACATTCGTCTATATCTGTCATCAGCACAAACACATAGGAGCCAAGGGAAGAGGAAGGGAAGTATGAATCAGTCCCAGTAAGCTGGTTTGCCCCCAAACCCAAGATCACTGCTGGAAGGACCCTAGTCTATTCTATGTAAGTATGGTCACTTCATCTACCTCTCCTACCTGTTGTGGAACAACTTCCTCAGGCCTAGGGCTTCTATAAGCTCAAAGATAAATGTGTGAAAGGACTTAAAAGTTCTTAAAAGAAAATTATATCTAGACTATAAGCTCAATGAGGACAGGAAACTTTTACTTCTCTTAGATTCTCCCTTAATCTCTAGCTCAGTTCTGTGTATAGATACTCAATAAATCCTTTCTGCTCAATTGGAATTACTTTTAATGCCCATGGGAACTTAGGGACCACCCAATGATAGAAATCTGTAGTCCCCGGCCTTTTGAGTTTATGATATGTATCAGAATCAGGAAGGAGCTGGAATAATAATTCACATTTAGACAGGACTTTCCCTATGAGAAGCCAATGAGTTAAGCAGTACAATTATCACCCCCATTTTATAGAGGAAGAAACTGAGACTCTGTGATGTTATGGTGACACAGATAACAAATACCATAACTGGGATTTAAATTCAGGTATCTTGAGGTCAAGTCCAGGACTCCATTATATCATATTGTCTCTCAAATAGTCTTTGTTCTGAACAGAAGCATGAATTTATTGTGACCCAGGCCAGGTCAGTACTTACCCACACATTCCCCATTCTCTGGAGAAGGCTGGAATCCACTCTCACACACACAGATGTAGGAACCCTCTGTGTTGAGACATTGTCCTCCCAGGCACCTGGCTATGTCTGCACACTCATCCACATCTAAAAGAGAAGGCCAGTGAGCATGCCCTTGTCTAAGGTTAAGTGCACCTGGAGCCTGTGGTGGGAGGCCCACACCTTGATGCTGTGTGATTGGGCAGTGGGTCAAGAAAGTGGTTACATTCTCTGAGCCAGGAGAAGGCTATATAAACCCTGATGGGAGGCTTTGCTTTGGGGCTCACTTTGAGAAGTGTTGTGTGATTTGACCAGATGAGACTCTGGGCAGCCATTGAGAGCCCCCCAGCTTTGAAAACCCAGATGTTGATGCTTCCCACTCTGGTAACTGTGATTTGGTATTGATAATGGTTGGACAGTTTGGAAGCCTATCTGTTTGATCTGTCTGTATACTCTGAAGTTCGGGGTGCTGACCTTTTTCCCTGAACTAGGTAATATGTTTGTTTGATTAAAGTAAGCTTGTTAACCCATTTTGAGTTGCTTTCCTTTACAAAAGCAGATCTGAGAACCTGTGTTGGCAGCCACCCTGGGGATGCTGGGGTGCTTGCTGCTACACCAATGCAGTGGACAAGGGACAGTTATGGTAGAGATGGAGAGGCCAGGGCAAAGGATAGGAAAGCCTAGAGCTGAAAGTCTCCAAAAAGAAGCCTGGACAAACCAGTAGCAGAAATAGAAGGAGAACTTTGGTAGACTGGGCTCCTCTCAGCAATGCAAGGCGTAAGACTTCCAAAAGCCTCATGATGGAAAGGGCTCTCCCCATCCAGAGAAACAACTACAGAGGCTGAACGCAGACTGAAGCAAACTACTTGCTCTCCCTCTTTTGTGTTTTGTTGTGTTCCTTCTTCCTCATTGTTCATTCCACTAGTTATAATCTTTCTTTATAACTTGACTAATGTTTAATGTGAAGGTATTTGTAGAACCTATATTGGGTTGTATGCCACCATGGCAGGGGAGGGGGCAGGAGAGGCTATGGTATTTGGAACTCAAAAGTTTGTGGGACTGAATGGTGTAAACTAAAAGTAAATAGATTAATGATATATGCCAAAAGCACCTGGCATGGCTCTTAATGCCCAATGCCTGGCATCTAGAACTGGTTACACCCTCAACAGGGCCACAGTCTGAGTTGAAAGACTGATCATCTGTTCTCACAGCCACTTACCCAGGCAGCTGGTGCCCCCAGGCTCACTAGAGAAGCCAGGAGCACAGAGGCAGAAGAAGGACCCGTGGGTATTGAGACACTCGCCATGAGGTGCACATTCTTCCTCCCCAGCACATTCATCTAGATCTGTGGGGGAAGATAGGGAATGGGTAGGTCCCCTGAGCCTTGCACAGCCATAGGGTAGGCGCCAATGGATCTCCTTCTTTGAGGACTCTGGGGGGGAATCTTAGTCACCAAAGTTTAGTTTCCACATCCTTTCCCACTTGACAAATGTTTTTTAAATGCATGGCACACGGTATTGTGTTAGGTGCTGGGGATATGCAATTAAAAATACCCAAGGAGTTGAGCTTGGCTCTAGGGTGGAGGATGGAGGTAGCATCAGTCACTGAATGGTAAAGACAAACTGAAACCTGCCTGAGAAAAACCTGAACTGAGAAAGGCCAAGGCCACCCACTGCATCCTGGGCCATCACCAGTCATCTTGACCTTTGTCTTGCCACTGAATTGCAATAAGTCTGGAGGAATGAATGAGTTGCACAACTTTGTGCAACTTTGCCTCACTTAAATCCAATTCACTCACAAGTCAAGACATGATACTTATGATGTCATTGGTCTTCAAGAACAAAGAATGAACAACAACAAAGTCAGAAAGGACCCCAGGAGTCATCTACTCCAGCTATAGCTGAGCAAGAGCCACATCCTGTTATACAACATCTCCAACAAAGGGTCATCTAGAATTCAGCTTCAGCATCTTGCCCAGCCTTGAGGTAGCTGGTGGTGAAGTAGATAGAGAGTTTGTCTGGAAGCAAGAAGAGCTGAGTTCAAATCTGGCCTCACACACTCATTAGCTATGAGACCCTGGCTGAGTCACTTAACCTTTGTTTAATTCAGTTTCCTCAACTGTCAATGGGGTATCATGAGAGTACCTTCCTCCAGGGTTGTTGTGAAGATCAAAAGAGAAAATATTTATAAAAAGTGTTTGGCATAATGCCTGGTGCATAATAGGTGCCATATAAATGCCCATTCCTTCCCTTTTCACTGGAGGACCTCCAGTTTTGGGGAACTTACTACCTCCCAAGGGAGCCAATTGTAGAGTCACAGAATCTCAAAGTTGGGAGAAGCTTCAGAAGTCATCTAGTCCAATCCATACATGAACAAGCTCTAATTGGTCAGGAAATTCTTTAGTACATTAAGATAAAATCACTCTTCCTATCATTTCCATCTATTGTTCCCAGTTGATAACTAAATGTTGACACTAAATTTATGCTATTCCCCCATGTCTGGAATGTTTTCCTCATTTTCAACTCTCTGGATTCTTTCAAATCTTAGTTAACATCTCATCTACAGAAAATGTCTCTGAATCCCCCTTAATTTCTAGTCCTGTCCCTCTATTGATTACCTCCAATTTAACCAATTTATCTCTCTTATTTGTATAAAGTTGTTTCATGTTGTCTCCCCTGTGAGACTATGAGGTCCTTGAAGGCAGGAACTGTCTTTTTTTTTTTTAAAAGCAATTGGGGTTAAGTAACTTGCTCAAGGTTACATGGCTAGTCATTATTTATGCGTGGGGGCTCATTTTCTGAGGCCGGATCTGATCTCGGGTCATCCCAACTCCGAGGCCGGCGCTCTTACTCACTGCGCCACCTAGCCGCCCCTTTAGGGCAATTGGGGTTAAGTAACTTGCCCAAGGTTCCACGGCTAGGTTTTTGTTTGTGTGGATTAAGTGTCAGAGGCCGGTTCCAATCTCAGGTCCTTCTGACTCCAGGGCCGGCGCTCTATTCACTGCACCACCTAGCCGCCCCTCTGTCTTTTTTTTAAATGAAGAAAACTTTATTAGGTACATAAAATTGTTAGGATCATAAAGTCATTAACTCAGAACACAGTCAATTTAGTGAGACCCTTTATTCTATTTCTTGTCAATCAAATTTTATTTTCATTCTTGCTTTTGAAAGAGATATTAATTTATTTTTTGCTTCAGATTTAATTGAGAACAAGATTAAGAGTCCTGATGGACAGATAAGTTGTTATAAAGGGAATTAAAGACTGTAAACATGTTTACAAAGAATGGGATCTGCTTCTCCAAAGGTATCTCCAAAATTTTGTTATTTCACTGATTGAAAATCGATTCAGATTTTCTGGCTACTGGAGAAATCAATGACCTCATCTTTTTTTTTTTTTTTGAGGGGGAAGGCAAGACAGCTGGGGTTAAATGACTTACCCAAGGTCACACAGCTACTAAGTGTTAAGTATCTGAGGCCATATTTGAACATATTTGTCAGGTCCTCCTGATTCCAGGGTTGGTGCTCTATTCACTGCACTAGCACCTAGTTGCCCCAATTACCTCATCTTTTACTGGGTCCTTGATGCTTTCCCCCCCTATATATATGGGAAATATATGAGGAGTTTCATACCCAAATTTTGTTCATTTGGTTTTAATCAGGAGGAATTTTTCCTTCAACTAGAAGGGACAGTTTTTATATCCTTAGCACTTAGCCCAGTACCTGGAACACAGTAGGTGCTTAATAATGCTTTTGACTGACTGTCTTTTGGGGCTGTTTTAAACAAGTTGCCACCAGTCTCACATGATGTCATATTTGTCTCAGCTCCCTTGACGTTCAAGTCAAACTGACCCACTGACTGTTCTCCATGCTGAATGGTTCATCTCCTGGTTCCGAGCTTCTCTACAAATGGCCAAGTGTTTTCCCTAGGTCCGGAACACCCTCCCTTCTCCTCTCTGCCTCCCAGCTTCCTCCCTATCTGTAAGAAATCTTTCCATATCCCTCCAGTGTCAGTACAATCTGCCTTTTGGTATTCCTCCCCAATCCCACCCCTACTCCCCCCTGCCATGGCAATAACTAGCTAATACTCACTAGCACTTATAGGACCTGAGTTCAGATCTCACCTCAGTCACTTACTAGCTGTGTGACCCTGGGTAAGTCACTTAACCCCAGTTGCCTCTCCCCCTCCCCAAAGATTTACAGAGTATTTCACATTTGGAAGCTCATTTGATCTTCACAACAACTCTATGAGGTAGGTGTTGCTATTATCCCCGTTTCACAAATGAGGAAACAGTCACAGTGAAATTGAGAGATGTGCCCAGAATTACACAGCTAATAAATAAGCATCTGAGGTAGGATTCAAGCTTTTGTCTTTCTGACTCCAAATCCAATACTCTCTGCTGTGCCACCTGGCTGCCTCTATAACTATAGCTAGGGAAATGGAACCTCCTTGAGGGCAAAAACTATTTTGTTGTTGTAAGCCCAGCTCCTAGCATAGCACCATAGCACATTAAGCAGACGCTTAATAAATGTTTGTTGAATTGGACCTAATTGAATGTGAAAGGGGCACTATTCACTCTCTCCCACACTGTTATTCAGTCCTTTCAGTCTTGTCCAACTCTTTATGTACCCTTTTTGGGTTTTCTTGGCAAAGATACTGCTCATTTCACAGATGAGGAAGCTGAGGCAAACAAGATTAAGTGACTTGCCCAGGGTCACACAGCTAGGAAGTGTCTGAGACCGGATTTGAAGTCAGGTCTTCCTGCCTTCAGGTCCAGCTCTCTTATCCAATGTACTATCTAGCTGGCTCTCTTCAAAGGCATTAGCATGTTCCTCTTAAGCTTTCTCTTCTCAAGGCTAAGCATCTTCATTGCCTCCATGGATCCTTCTATGTCCTGGTCTCCAATCTCCTCATCATCCTGCCCACCCTTCTGTGAACATACTCCAATTTATCAACATTCTTCCTAAAATGCATCATGGTCTCTGACATGTAGGGCAGAATATAACAAGCCCTCTAGTCCTAGATATTGTATTTCTATAATATAGCTTAATATTATAGTTTTGGGTGGGGGAGAGGGGAGAAGTATGGGGAAGTTGCCAGTTTATACTATTGATTCGTTTTCATATTTAGTCCACCAAACCCCCCAAAAGTATTTTTCATGAAAACTTCTGTCTAGCCATGCCTTCCCATCATGTATGTGTGCAAGTGTTTTTATGAATTCAAATATAGGATGTGATATTTATCCTTATTAAGTTTCATTTAATTAGTTTCTGCTTCTTGTTCTAGTCTGTCAAGGACCCAGACTTTCTATTCTAATAAGTTAGCTATCCCTCCCAGCTTGGTATCATCTACAACTTTGGTAAACAACTTATCTGTTCCTCCATTAAATGACTCTGTTGTAAATCTAGGAGGGAGAAGGCATTGAAGCAATCCAAACATAAATTCTTCCCTCTCAAGCAGGAAAGTTAGTACTGGGTTGGGAGACAGAGGTAGTGGAACCAAAACCACAGAAGGAGAGACAGCTGGGACTAACCATCGCACATTGTGCCATTGATGAGCTGGAAGCCCAGTGGACAATGGCACTGGTAGGAGCCCAGGGTATTCCTACATTCTCCTCCTATACAGCTGGTCTCATGGTCTTCACATTCATTCACATCTGCAGGGGCACAAGGAAAGATCGTTTTGAGCTAATCCCCAACTGCCCTCTCTCATTTTTTAATTTATTTTCAATTCAGGGAACAAAACAAGCATTTCCATAATACAGTACAATAAAAAAAATGATTGCACACAAAGCTGCAAATCTACCGTGTACAACTTGCTATTCCTTCCAAATATACAACAAATTTATCAGGTAAATTTCTTTTTTTCCCCTCCCCTTCCCCAACCCTAGAGATGGGTTGGGGCTGAGTTCTATATGATGGGGCCATTCTAAAAAACCAAATTGGGTAAGAAAAGGTAAAAGGGAGTAATTATATTATAAAAATGGGGAGTGAAAGGAAGAACTAATACAGAGGAAGCAGGTGAGGGTGGAGGGCTGGTATTGTTGGAACATTACTCTCATCCGGGTTGAATTAACAATGTGTACATCTGGAAGGGTATAGAAGTCTTCTGAATATGCAGATAGGTGAGAAAACTGAGGGATACGGTGAGGGAGGGCCTTTCAGAGGAGTGTGTGGATTGGGATTTGGAAGGGTGGGGGGAAGGGACAGGGGAGACTTTTGAAGGGGTGTGTTGATTGGGATTGGGGGTGGGAGGATACTCTAGGAGGGGTGGGTGAACTGCCTTTTCTTTACAGCCTTCATTGATGAGTAACACTAAGCCTGGCCTTTCCCTATCAGCCTATAGGACATCTGGAGCTGGCATAGCTGTTTTGGCTGGTATAGTTTAGCCCAATCCTCGAGTGGATAAAGGATTTCAGAGGTAAATAGTCAGCTTTTACCTTCACATATATGCCCAAGGGCATCTGGCTGGTATCCCCTGTCACAGGCATTACAAGAGTAGGAACCAATGGTGTTGGAGCAAATTCCAGAGAGGCAGACACCAGGAGAAACACATTCATCTATATCTATGACAGACAGACAGGTACACAAGTCAGAGGGTCCCATTCAGTCAGATGAATGGACAGTAGGGGACTCACAGCAGGTCCTTCAGAAATGGGCAATATCTGAATCCAGGCAATTTTACACAACTAAATCCAAGACTAATTTCCCCAACAAAGCAGACCTTGTGTCTCTCCTTTTCCTCCTTTCCCTTTCCTTTCATCCATTCACCCATCTATCCATCCATCCTTTCTTGGATCTTCTAAGGTTCTTCCCTTCCCCTTGGCCTCAGCATCTTCCTCCCAAGGACATCTCTATTTCTGCCTCAAAGACCTGGGGATTCATATGGCTCTCAGATGCCCTTTCCTTCCTCTGACTGAATCACCCACATTTTTCTAGGGAGGGCCATTCACAGCCACTTTTATTACTCCCCGCCTCCAACATTTCTGCAAGACTTTCAAAAAAGACCTTCTTTGGTATAGTCTTGACTATAGACAGGAAGATAAATGACCTTGCTTCTGGAAAGCCTTCCAGTTCCAGTATGTTATGATATTTCCCCACCTCCCACAGGAAATACCTTCACATACTGTGCCGTCCTTACATACTTGGTACCCACTAACACAAGATTAGCAAGAAAATGAGCCTTCAGTATTGAGGCAGAGACCAGTGGGGTACAAGTCCTAGTAACACATTCACCCAGGTCTAAATAGGTCAGAGGGCTCTTCTCAGGGCAAACAGAGAAAGAGACAGGCTGTTGGGGATGGGCAATTAGATAAGACAAATTTCTGTCACTAGGCCTTACCTGGAGATTTATAAGGGGAATATGTAAGGGGTACATGAAGGTGAAGGGTATGGATTGAGACCTGATCAAACAATTATGGGTAGAGTAGAGAATCTATACCCAGAAGAAGGTGCTCAGAATTATTTCTCTCTCTCCAAAGGAGAAGTCCTAGACTACATTTTCTTCCCTTACTCTGGTTCTTGCTCATGGGAAGGAAGAAGTGGAATAGTTAGCAGGTCCATACCATTACAGCCTTTCCCATCTTCTGTGTCTTGGAAGCCCAGTTCACAGGAACATCTGAAAGAGCCTTCCAGATTGATGCACCTTCCATGCAAACAGATTCCTGGGGCCAGGCACTCATCCTCATCTGGGGAAAAGGAGTCAGAATTTAGGGGAATATTTATTAATCACCTACTATATACCAGGCACTAAACAATCTTTACTCATAAGAGGATTATCTTATAATGGAGAAGCCAAAAAGTATGTATAAAAAATAAAGAGAGCATAAATATAAAGTTCATACATATATACTCCGAGTAGTTAAATACAAGATCACTGAGGAATCAGGAAATTCTTCATGCTTCAACTGGAAGGTCCAAGTCCTAATTTCCAGAGGAACTAGGTTCCCCTGAAAGGTTGATTTCCCTTATACCTTTACCTGCCCTACCCCTCTACTGGGGGAAGGCAACCGACCATTCACTTCAGTCCCACCTGGTATTATGTAGCATTCCCAATGAATGAATGGATGGGACCAAGTCCTCCAGGTCTTGGGGGGTGGGAGGAAAAAAGGAAGGAGATGATCTAGAGTTGTCTTATCTGTGGTGCTGAGATGAGGGATGAGGGAACCAAGTGGAACACAATGCCAGATTGGATCCTTAGTCAAACCCTTATGTGGGTTTCTCTGAACCTTATCTGAACCCAGATTCAGGACCCACGTCTCCCACAAGGTTAAACAGCTTCAGAAGATGGAAGAGCAAAGCACTGTGTGGTGAGGCAGGTCCTCAAGTGACTGATAGGGATGGAGGTTGGAGAAACATTTGCCCCTCTCTGGACCCTCATTCTGTGTATTTAAAGCCCATATCTGCAGCCCCCGCCTCCAACCCATGTCTCTCTTTTCTTTGCACTCAGCTGGCTAACCCTGAGGTCCCCAGAGGCCAACTAGAGGTTCCTTACCAACACATCGTCCGCTCTGGCTTCTATAACCTTCGGCACAGGCCAGACACGTGTAGGAGCCAGGGGAGTTGACACAGCTCCCTTCAGGACAGATGCTGGGATGGCGGCATTCATCAATATCTGTAAAACAACAATGGCACCCGCTCCCTCCCTCAGTGATCTGCTGGATCTGTAGCCTAAAACAGTGACCACCTACCTGATATACCCACAACCTTGGCCTAGGATGAGAGTTTAGCCAGGAAGAGCCACTGGAAGCCAGCACAAGGTTAGGAGAGAACCTTATCTCTACTGTAGATTGAGTAATTTAAGTGTTGTCTTCCCCATTAGAATATAAGCTTCTTGAGGGCAGGGGCAATGTTGCTGCCTTTTTTGTAAGCCAAAGACTTAGCACAATACATGACACATATCAAGTGCTTGATAAATGTTTGTTGGCTGAGTAATCTGGGTCTCACCTCAAGCCCAGGATGCACATCCAAGACATTTGTCCAGGACTGCCTATTTTCATCTAGGCCCATCACTCCCTGCCACACAGGTCTGTCCTGGGTCCCAATTTTAAGACAGAGCCCCAACAAGTACCTAATATCTCAAGTTAGTCAGGAAAATTTGACAAGGGCTTCATTCGACCCCTGCTAGAAGACTGGCAAGATGGAGGTTAAGGAATATCTTCTTGGTACGGCAGGTTTGCTTCTATCTGTTGGAAGTTTGGTTGTTTGAACAGTAGTGGTCACTGTGAATCCAGTTAGGTGAAAATAGCCTAAAGAAGGCTCTAGTCTACACCAAAGAGTGAAGTCAGAGGTCCCAGGGACACCTAGATAGTCACATTCTTCACTGCTGTGATAGAGGAGTAAGGTACTTTCCCCCCATTTTAAGTACATTTGTGCAACTTTTATTGACTAATCCTTTAGGGATCAATTCCAGGGCTATCTTTACACATATGAAGTGACTGTGCTATTGCCTATAAGAAGAAATTGTACATGCCTCGAGCAGACACATAGTCTGAAATAACATGAGGAAAGATTATGGACAGAGTTGTCTAATACAAAGGTATTTTAAAACTGTAATTGACATAACAGGGAGCTTTGAAATTATTTTTAAACATAAGATAATGTGAAAAAATTGATTTCTATGCCATATCATTTACCTTTTAAAAAAATATATGAATGAATTTAACACATTACTTTCAAATCTGTCCTGCTTTTCTGTGTTCCCTTCTGAACATTCTTCTGTTCTGTGTATTTTAAAATATATTTTTCAATGACCCTCTTTTTCCCCCCATCACTACTGCTAACCACCTTCTGTTTTTCCCCACTCCCTCATTAAGAACAAAGAAAGGAAGGAGGAAAAAGAATAATAACAAAATCATAGTCAAACAAAACAAATCCATGAGGGATATATCTTTCTGCACCTTGTGTCCATTGCTTCTCTGTCAGAAGGGGCAAAATGTTTCATCCAAGGTCAGAGAGGCACTTTCAAGGAAGGGTAACAAAATACACATGTAAAGGTCAAGATGGAGTCAGGGATACAATGTGATGAGTGTGGCCATAGGATCAGAAGTTAAGTTTTTTTTACAAGGAGGGAAGAAGGAGGCTGGGATGGAAACTCAGGGCTTTGGAGATGTCTGTCGATTTATGTGGAGGCTTTAAAATAGGGATTCTTTTTTTTTTTTTTGCTTTTTGGAGGGGAGAGGGCAGGGCAATTGGGAATAAGTGACTTGCCCAAGATCACACGGCTAGTACATGTTAAGTGTATGAGGCTGGATTTGAACTCAGATCCTCCTGCCTCCAGGGCCAGTGCTCTATTCACTGAACCACCTAGCTGCCCCTTAAATAGGGATTCTTAACCCAGAATCTGTGAAGTTTTTTTTAATGTATTTTGATGATTATATTTTAATATAATTTGTTTCCTTGGTAATCCAATGGTATTTTATTTTATGCACTTAGACACATGATTTTGAGAAGGGGTTCACAGGCATACCAGACTGCCAATGGGGAAATGATGTTTTTGTGAAACCAAAAACATTAGAAACTTTTCCTCTAAAATAAACAATACTGTGCAGCGAATAGAGCACTGGCCCTGGAGTCAGGAGGACCTGAGTTCAAATTTGGTCTCAGATACTCAACACTTACTAGCCATGTGACCTTGGGCAAGTCACTTAACCCCAATTGCCCAGCCTTCCCCCCTCCAAAAAGCATAAATAAAATAAAATAAAACACCTAAGATGCTCCTGAAACTAGGGCATGAGCGAAACCTGAAGATGACAGCATGGGAGCTATTCAGTTCTGCTAAGGCTTAGGGAGCCAAGGTGGAAAGAGCAGTGAAGTCAGAGGGTCTGGTTTCAAATCCCCGTTCTGATGCTTCCTGCCTGCGTGATGTTGGGCAAATTCCTAGCCTCAGTTTCCTCATCAGAGGGCACCAGATTTTCTCAGAATAAACTGACAATAATGGAACAACTACAGAAAGCACTATCTCTGGATAGAGACTTCCAGCTCAAAATCAGATGGACCCAGGGCAACGCTGGAGTTGTAGGTATAGGTGGGGAGAGGGCCAGGGCATGGTGGACTCCTGGTTCTCTTACCTTCACAGTGTCCCTTTCGGACCATGATGTATCCCTGGCCACACTCACAGTGGTAAGAGCCATCAGTGTTAGTGCACTGTCCCCCGATGCACACCCCAGCTCGCTCACACTCATTTACATCTGTGTACACAGCAGGAATTCTTGGTTGGTGGAAGTTTGAGTTTGAAGATGGACCCCAATCAACCTGATAAAGATCTTTACCCAAGTGTCTGGAAAACAAAGGTCCCCTTCCCTTAGCCCTCTTGGGATACCATCTGCCAACCTCCAGCTATCCTTCATCCATAAGGAGAGGCAGTTAGATATGGTGGAAAGACCTGAGTTCTAATCCCAGTTTTAAACTCTTAAGCCATGTGACCTTGGGCAAATCATTTCCCCACTGGAGGCCTCAAGTTTCTTTATCTATCAATCACCAGAGGATGGGACTAGATAATGCTTAAGATCTTTCCAGCTCTAAAATTTTTTAATTTGATTTCAGGGCTGGTCTTAGGAGAAAATACTGTGCAGTCCTTCCACCCCAAAAATAACCTCCCATAGAGACTCCCCAGGAGACCACCTTTCCTGTCATCTCTTCAGTGCTGTACATGGAAAGAAGGTGGAGAGGTCGGGCTGGCTCTGCCACTCCTCAGCTACAGGAGTTTAGACAAGTCAATTGGACTCTCTGAGACTCAAGTCTTCTCACTGAAAAATGGCAATAATCCAGTCTCTACCCTGTCTTGTACAAAGAGTTGTTGTGAAGATCAGATGAGATAATGAAAAGAAAGGTTGGGAAAAGTCCAGAGACTGATAAGAAAGTAAATCACTGCTATGTGACTTGAGAGGGTTAATATATCAGCCAGCAAACACACTGCCTCCAGTTAGTAACTGGAAAGACTCATTCCCCAGGGAATGGGATACAGGGCGGTTGGGGTATTGGGGTGTTGTTGTTGTTTTGTTTTTTTTTTGCTGTTTGGACTGGGGAAGGTAGGGCAATTGGGGTTAAGTGACTTGTCCAAGGTCACAAGGCTAGTGTGTGTGTGTGTGTGTGTGTGAACTGTCTGAGGTCAGATTTGAACTCAGATCCTCCTGACTCCGGGCCAGTGCTCCATTCATTGAGCCACCTAGCCACCCCTGGGTGGTTGGTTTTAATGGGTGTAAAAGGTTGGTAGTTTAGAGCACAGTGGGAAGAGCAGTAGATTTTGGAGCCAATGGACTGATGTCAGGAAGACTTGAGTTCAAATACAGCCTCAGACACTTACTAGCTATGACCCTAGACAAGTCACTTAACCCTGCTTGCCTCAGTTTCCTCATCTGTAAAATGAACTGGAAAAGGAAATGGCAAACCACTCCAGTATCTTTGCCAAGAAAACCCCAAATAGGTTCAGGAAAAGTTGGACATGACTGAAAAATGATTGAACAACATTAGTAAGGCACTATACTAGTAGCCAAAGATACAAAAACAAAAATTAAAGAATCTTTGCCTTCAAGTTTTACCGGGAAAGGGGATACAAAATGTACACAGAGAAGTAAGTACAAGGAAATCTGAGGAGCAGTAAAAAACTGGGTGGATTGGAGAACACCTCGAGGTAGGTGGTAGTTCCTGAGCTGAGCCTAGAAAGTCTAAGAGGCAGAGGTGATGGGGAATGCATTCCAGGCATGGAGTACAACCTATATATTTAAAATCATGGAAGTAGGAGATAGAACATGAAGCTTGGTAGACTGGAGAGATCTGTCAGCACTCAAGTCTCAGGTGATATCTTTGAGTTTCACACACACACACACACACACACACACACACACACACACACACACACAGTCAGGGCCATCCCTCAATGGCATAGAGCCAATAGAATCACTCCTTAGTCTGGTCAGATCTATTGCTATTTGTATTCCTTTGATTAATGTATCCCTGTCCGGATCACCCCTTTCAGCCCCAACCCATTCCTGGCAAGGGGAGTAGTCCCTATATATAGAAGTTTGTTAGTAAATATTTAATAACAGGCTCTCTAAAAAGGCACAACTTGTTTTAAAATTTTAATCTGCATTATTAATATTTTCTCCATCAGTTTCTTAAGTCTAGACAACCAACAAAATAATAAATTAAGCCTTTGCCAATGCAGTGAATATGCCTGCACTGAAAATTTAACAACCAACTCTTTCAAGTCAGTTTGAGTGTGTACACCAGCATACCCTTCCCTGTGTAAAGAGACATAATATGGAAAAAAATCTGGAAAGGTAAGTGGGAGTTAGATTGTGGAGGGCTCTATATGCCAGGCTGAGACTTTTTTTTTTGGCTCTATATTTGGGGCAATAATAGGGAGTCACTGAAGATTTTTGAACAAAGAAATGACAAGGTCTGATCTGTGTTTTAGGAATATTTATTTAGCAGTCGTGTATAGGACAGATTGGAGAGAAGGAAAAGTTGAAAGCAAGGAGACCGATTAGAAGGCTCTCTTATTGTTTTGGAAGGAATTCAATAATTACTATTTTGCTTGGGTCTGAGAGTAACACAGACATCCTGCATTAATTGCCCTCAGTCTACTTTTTCTTCCTTCCTTTCATTTCTTTTCTGCCCATCAACAGATAATGAACCTGACTTGGAAAGAGCATGGTTTTAACAAGCAGTTGACCCCAAGTAACAGCCCAAAGATTATGTTACCAGTTTTTGGTACTAGATTGCCTGCTGGCAGGAAGACTTACTGTTTGAGGCATTGTTCCTATTTTAGACAGCTTAAATTCTGCCATTCACATATTTTTAGCTCTAAATTTTGGGGAGTTTTAACTAATTTCTTTTCAATGAACAAAAATTTATGTGGTCTCCTTTCCACCTTCCCACTAGGGGAAAAAAGAGAAAAATCAAACCCTTGTAACAAAAAAGCATGGTCAAACAAAATAAATTCTCAGATTGACCACATCCAAAAAAAAAGTCTCTATCTGTACCTCATGTGTATCACCTCTCTATTAAGAGGTAGATTAGTTCTACCTTATAGGACAAAACCATAACAGGGTAGAACTGGAAGGCACCCGAGATCATTTACTCTAAATCTATGGTTTTATGAATAGGGAAGCTGTAATCAGCCCAAGGAGTTGCAATTTTTATTCACTGTCAGCACACAGTATCTTTTCCTGTCTTCTAGTCTGACCCTAGGCAAGATTATGAAGGAGCTAGAATTTATCTCTGGTCCCTTTGGTCTCCTTTCTTTCCACAGTCTCCCTTGTTTGACCCTTTTTTGGCAACCCCTTCACCTCTAGAGACAGCCTTATGCTGCCTGGGCAGCCCAGTATGCTCCTTTGTGTTCCCCTATCCAGCGTGGGCACGTACGTAAGCCTCTTTTCTAATAAAACTGAAAATATTTTGGATGGATAGAGACTGATACCAACCTTTTTTTTTTTTTTTTGGCTTTTTGGAGGGGGGAGGCAGGGCAACTGGGGTCAAGTGACTTGCCCAAGGTCACACAGCTAGTGTTAAGTGAGGTCAAATTTGAATTCAGGTCCTTCTGATTTCATGGCTGGTGCTCTATTCATTGCACCACCTAGCCACCCTGTGTTATCAACCTTTTAACAATAAATAACTATTCTCTTGTTTATATCATTGCTTTCCTCACCCTAGAAATAACAGCAACAGCTAGCACGTATAGGGTGCTTTAAAGTTGGCAAAAGTCTTTACAAATATTACATTATTTCATCTTTACAATAATCCCAGGAGATAAATGCTATCCCCATTTTACAGTTGAGGAAACTGAGGCAGGTATCCAGTGCTTCAAGACTCCATTAGGGGTGGTTTGCCATTTCCTTCTCTAGCTCATTTTATGGATGAGGAAACTGAGACAAACAGTGTCTGAGGTAGGATTTGAATCCAGGTCTTCCTATTGATCCAATATGCTATTCATTGAGTCACCTAGCTGCATCAAGTAGTGATTAGGTTATTAATTAATTTACCCAGGTGTCAAGTAATGACTGGGCTACTGACCCATCTTAGAGCAGCCTCCTTTCTTCTTCCCTTGAAGTGATTGGTGCTAGGACCTACCCATTTGAAGGGAGTCACCCTCTTTCTATCTTCTTCGGAAAAGATCCTGGCTATGCGGCTCTAGGAGGAGCCCCATAGATCCCCTGGAGGAGGGGTCCAGGAAAATGTGGGATGATATCTTGATTATTTAACAATTCTGTGATGTAACCAAAACTGTATTTTGCATATTGTGTTCTCTTTCTCCTTTAGGATTCCTATAAATGCTACCTCAAATTATTTTGGGGCAGACGGCAGGAGGGACTATCCCAATTTGGACACCTCTCTCTCCAAGCTAGAAATGCTGGGATATTAATGTTAAATTAGATAAAAGTTTCAGGCAGACTTGGGTCTAAAACCATAAGAGTATAGTATTAGTACATACACGTTCACAAATACTAATGTATAATTTAACATTAAGTGCAAATGTAATTAAAATATGTACATATACACACGTGTGTATATAGATTTTTAAATACCAAGTTACACAGTTATTTGAGGATTGGAGCTGAGTGTAGAGAGTGCTGAACTTAAGAGTAAGGAAGATCTAAGCAGTGAACACTGGGCAAGACCCATAACCTCAGCTTCAGTCTCCTTATCCATGAAATGGAGAAAAATAATGCCAACTGTACAGAGATGATGTGGGGTTCAGATGAGATTAATATACGTAAAGCAAGTTAGAAAACTGAAAATGATATAGGAATGCTAGCTATTTTTGATATTATCTAAGTAAGCATTTTATAAATGAGGAAACTGAAGCCTAGAGAGGTTAAGTTATTTATCCAAAATTGAGGACCTACTTAGGCAAAAAGTGACAAAGTCAGGGAGTTAACCCTGTCTCCCTGCCTCAGGTAGTGCTTACTGATTTGCACACAAAAGATTTCACCTGGTAGTTGTTCAATTTTTCCAGCCCTGTGGGACTCTTCCTGTGCCCTTTTGGCAAAGATATTGGACTGATTTGCCATTTCTTCCTCTAGCTCATTTTACAGATGAGGAAACTGAGGCAAACAGGGTGAAGTGACTTGCTGAGGGTCACAGTTAAGTATGACCTTAAGATTCCTTTAAATATCTCAGTCTGAAACACCATGCTCAAAGGCCCCTTCTGGTTTTCTATCTATGATAGAAATATCATATGATATTATCCTGGGTTCTCTCTACAGAACTGTCATCCTCTCCTACTGGGTCAGGGACTCAACCCATCATAGGACTGAGTGTCATAGGAAATGAATGCCAACTCACAAGTGCAGATATCTTCAACTTAGTTAACTGGGGACTGAAAACACCCAGTTATGCACATAGGGATGCTGCAGCCAAGTGCAGATTCACATGTGGGAATGAGAAAGGTCCATTGTAATGCTGAAGTTGGAGACAAGGATCACTTGTCTTTTGTGTAGCAGGGACCCTCTGAGGTTTTTTTTTTTTTTTTTTGCTTTTTGGAGGGGGGAGGGTAGGGCAATTGGGGTTAAGTGATTTGCCCAAGGTCCCACGGCAAATGTATCAAGTGTCTGCGGTCACATTTGAATTCAGGTCTTCCTGACTCCAGGGCCAGTGCTCTATTCACTGGCCACCTAGCCACCCCTGGGGACCCCATGTTTAGACTTATGTGTGCTATAGCTGAATTTATGAGACTAATGAGGTGCTTTATATGGGTATACCTTGCTTTAAACAAAGTAAGTTGGTATAAATCTGGCTTTTTTAGATAAATAGTAGATATAGCATTTAGGGTTTGTAAAGTACTTTACAAATATAGGGTATCCCAAAAATCCTAGTGCTATCTCAAGCTATTAAGATGTCCCAACAGATAGATAAACATAAAATAAGGCCCCTTTTCTAAGAAAAAACAAATAAAAAAACAAAACCATATAACTAGCATATTACTATACCAGTAGATGTGTGAGACAGGAATCAAACTCAGTTCTTCCTTTGTCTTCCTATATGTATATATATGTGTATATATATATACACATAAGCTCATTTACATATAAAAGAAGGCTTCACCCTAATATTTCTTCAGTAGAGCACCAGCCCTGGAGTCAGGAGGACCTGAGTTCAAATCTGACCTCAGATACTTGACACACTAACTGTGTGACTTTGGGCAAGTCATTTAACCCCAAATGCCTTGCCTTCCTCCCTCCAAAAAAAAAATATTTCTTCAAATATCTATCTGCTCTAGATAATATATGATGCTATTCAATTTACATACAACTTTTACACACTTTGAGGTGTGACTCTCAATGGCATGTAGGTAAATTTTTTTTTTATTTTAATTTTTTTTTTTTTTTTGCTTTTTGGAGGGCAATTGGGGCTAAGTGATTTGTCCAAGGTCACACAGCTAGTTTTTGTGTTAAGTGTCTAAGGGCAGATTTGAACTCAGGTCCTCCTGACTCTAGGGCCAGTGCTCTATTCACTATGCCACCTAGCCACCCTAATGTTGGTAAATTTTTAACAACCAGGTTCTCTAGGAAAAAGAAAACATGTATGTATGTATGTATGTATGTATATATATATATATATATTTAATTTTAAAGTGTATTTTTAATACATATTTCCCCATGGCCTACTTTTAAATTTAACCAGCATCATTACCATTTTCTCCATTGCTTTCTTATGTCTAGGCAATCAACAAAACAATAAATCAAGCCCTGATTTGTAGTGTTTGCCAATTTCTGAGGTGAAAATGCTCGTGTTGAAAATTTAACAGAAAGTAGAATTGGCTTTAGCACGCCCCTGGGTGTGAGGCACTAGCTTGCCTCTTCGCACGGGGCCTGGCACATAGTAAGTATTTAATGAATGCTTGTTGATTTAACTAGATGCCAAGACACTGAACAGGCTCAATCCTGTGTGTTTGGGGAGATCTGTCAGCACTCAAGTCCCAGGTGATGTCTTCGAGCTTGAAACACACACACACACACACACACACACACACACACACACACACACACACACACATGCACGAGCTCACACACACACACACACACACACACACACACACACACACACACACACACACACGGTCAGGCCCATCCCTCATCAGCATAAAGCCCAGGAGAATCACTCCTCAGCCTGGGCAGGTCTATTGCTGTTTGTATTCCTCTGATTAATGTATCCCCATCTGGATCACCCCTTTCAGCCCCAACCCACTCCTGGCAGCGGGAGAAGTCCCTACAGGGGAATGTGTGCCTGTAAGAGGCAAGCATAAGTCAAGTTGGCTATAGTCAATGAGGCTGAGTCTGGATGTAATTGAAACAAGGCCCAACTATTACATCCCATCAGGTCAGAACAGATTCATTCCCAGCTCCCCCATCATCAGTAATTCGTGACTCTCCCTCACCCCACACAGGCCTGGGACACTCTCCCCATAGCCCTGGAATCTGGAGATAATTAGAAGGCTGTGGGATAGCAGTTTACCATTTGGGGGCAGGGAGCTCAAAAGCATGGAATTGATGTAGGTAAACACAGGCTTAGGGCACAGGCCATCGGGGACTCCCCAAACTTCTGGTAGACAGAAGATACACAAGAGGTTCCAATGACATTGGGCATTGAGACTGAGAAGGGCTCTGGCTTGTATGGCCTGTTGGCAGCAAAGGGTAAGGGGAGGCCTAATTATCTGTCTCAAGTTTGTAATGGGATAAGTGGAGTGTGGTAGGAGAAAGAATCTAATCCAAAGGGAAAATCAGAGTCTCTATCACCCTTTTCCCATAGGGAATCAGGATCATACATCTAGGATAGGAGTTCTTAGCCTAGGGCCCATGAATATGTATGTTAAAAAAATACATTTTTATAACAGTTTTATTAGTTTACTATGCAATCCTAGCACTTTAAAACATTTTTCTGAGATTCATAGGCTTTACCAGACTGCCAAAGATGGTCTCAAACTCTTCCTAGATGTGCAATCTCTCTTTGCCTCAGTTTCCCCAACCATAAAATGAAAGTAACAATAGCACCTACCTCACACGGGTATTTGGGAGGATCAAATGAGATAATATTTGTAAAAAACAACAACAGCACTTAGCACAGTGTCTGGTACAATAGGCACTTTAGAAATGTGTTTTTTAGAGCACTGGCCCTGGAGTCTAGAGTACTTGAGTTCAAATCTGACCTCAGACACTTGACATTTACTACTTGTGTGACCTTGGTCAAGTCACTTAACCCCCATTGTGTTGCCTTCCCCCCTCAAAAAACAAAACAAACGTTTATGCCTGTCCTTCCCCAAGAGGGTCCTTGACACACAAAAAAGTTAAGAATCTCTTATCCAGATATTTCCTTTTACCTCCAGCATCAAGCATAAACCTGTTTGACTTGTAAAACCCCTCACAATCAGGCCCCTTTCCATTAGTTTTCTTGCATCTTATTTCCCTTTATTCTACAGTGATTTCCACACACTCTATAATCTAGGCTGTCCTCTCAAAGCCTAGAACGCTCTCCTTCCTCTCTTCAACTCTGGGCTTCCGGATGCAAGACTCAAGATATCTCTCATCTTCTATACCTACTTTCTCCTCCCATACCTACTTTCTTAATGCCCCTATGCTACATGCACACAGTTGTCTGTAGGCTGGTACTCCCAGTAACACATGAGCTCCTTGAAAGTAAAAACTTCACTGGGCTTTGTTTTTTGCTCTTTTTCGGGGGTTGGGGGAGAAGGAAAGGGCAATCAGGTTTAAGTGACTTGTCCAGGGTTACACAGCTAGTACGTATCTGAGGCTGGATTTGAACTCAAGGCCTCTTGCCTTCAGGATTGTGCTCTATCTGCTTTGCCACCCAGCTGCCCTAAGGACTGGACTTTTGCCTTTCTTTGTATCCCCAGCACTTAGCATAATGACTGGCAGATAGTATGCACTTAAATCTTCGATGACTGACCTTGGGAACCACCTGGTCCAATCTTTTCATTTGAAGAATGAGGAATCTAAATCCAGAGAAAGTTAAATGACTTGCATAAAGGCAGAAAAACTGTCAGAGATGGAATTTGGACTCAGACCCTCTGTCTTCAGAATCAGTCCTCCTTCTGCTGTACCACATAGCCTAGTTCTCAATGATAACAGTTGGAAAGTGAATGAGAACATTGGCAACCATTAAGCTTTTTATTGATAGTGTTATGGTTTGGTACCCTTACAAGAGGTATCCATGTTTCAAAAGGGTATTCTTCGAGGCAGAAAAGTCTTCAGAGCCTCCCCCATCCAACAAATGACACCATCTAGGTGGCCTCCTATTCCACTTTTAAAGCCTTTCCAACCACTGCCTCACGTCATAGCTGGGCAGAAGCCAGGAGCCTCAGGGAGGATTGGCCAGAACTGGACCTAGTCAATCTAGCCCTATCCTGTCTCAGGCTGGTGCTTTCATGCCCACTAGTCTTACTAATGAGTCAAGAAATAGCCAGCCAGATCAGAAAAGTTATGAGGAGGGTGTCATTGCTATGTATGGGGATTAAATACTGAGGTCACTGGAGCAGGGAGAGATTAATGGGAATTTCATTGTTTGTCCTTGAGGGCACTCATGTTTCCCTGGACACTAGCTTTGTGATTGCTGGAGAAGGCTCTCCATCTTGGGGAAGGAGCCAAGCCCCCACCGGGAAAAGCAATAACTGTGAACTCCTGCCCTGGGGCCATCACTATTGGCAGCCAAAGTCACACACTCTCGGAGTAACTGGGCAATGGAATCAATTTTCCTTGCCAACCCTGGGAAGGCCAATCACAGCCACAACAGCCACCCTTAATGGCCCCCACCTTAACCTACAGAGCATTCAGGCCCATAGCTAGCACTATTTATACAGCACAAATACCAATTTTAGAAATAATAACAACAACTGACATTTATATAGCATTTTAGGTTTTACAAAGTGCTCTGCAGACATTATCTCATTTAGAAAATATACTTGTAATGAGGCTTTGCAAAAAGGGATACCCTTTGTCATCAAGTGAGTGGTTTGGAAAATATGGTCACGGTAACAACTGGGCAAAAAGTCAGCATGACACCCCTTCTTTGTCACCTTATTTTGGTTGGTTTGTCCCTGTTTTTATCCTCCCTCTTCCACCTCTAACCTGCTCTGCCTCCCCATCCTCATAACCAATAATCAAGTAAGAGGATCCTAGCTTGTTCTTGTCATGGAAAAAAATAGATTAGATTCTTGTAGCCCAAAATTAAAGCCAAGGGAAACCTTGGCGACTGGAATTGTTTGTTTGTTTTTTAATCTTGGACTTCTGACCTTGAGTTTCTTCTGAGTTACTAGAGGTATCCCAAAGAAAATTGGTGGTATGCTTTGGCAAGGGAGTTTTTAAATACTCCATTGAGCACTTCAAACTGTAGTTATTGGTTACTGGACTGTCATTCACTTGTTCATTCATTAATTCCCTCATTCAGTAATACACTGATTAGAGATGAGGAAACTGAAACCAAGTGATTTGCCCAAGGTCACACATGGCATAAATAGCCCAGATGGGATTTGAATCCAGGATCAGCTGTGTGACCCTGGGCTTAACTCTGTGTGCCCGTTTCCTCATCTGTAAAATGAGCTGGAGAAGCAAACAGCAAACCACTCCAGTATCTTTGCCAAGAAAACCCAAAACAGGGTCATGAAGAGTTGGACACCACTGAAATGACTGAAAACAACAACTTCAGATCCCAACAATGGACTTATTCTTCTCTACCCCCACACAAATCGAGGGCTCTGGCCTGGGAGGGACCCAGGAGGAGTAGAAGACCTTCTCTTACCTTGGCACTCCTGAGTGGCCCCAGAAGTGATCAGCACATAGCCAGGATAACAAAAGCAGGAGTAAGAGCCCACCCTGTTGATGCATCGGCCTTTTCCTTTGCAGGGGTCACTGAGACACTCATTCTCATCTGAGCAGACAGGGTTGGAGGACAGACACATGTTATCAACTCCTAACTTCATTCTGACCTCCCATATCCCATTGCCTATGCCTGGCTCTGGGCATTTTCACTGGCTGTTCCTTGTCCTTGGAATTCTTCCCCTCCTCATCTCTACATTCTTCTTTCAAGTCCCAGCTAGAATCCCACCTATTATAGACAGCCTTTCTGGATTTCAATACCTTCTCTTTTGATTATTTTCAGTTTCTCCTCCACATACCTTGTTTGTTCATAGCTGTTTGCATGTTGTCTCCCCTATTTGAATGTCAGCTCCTAGAGAGCAGGGACTGTCTTTTGCCTTTCTTTGTACCCCTAATGCTTACCTAGTTCTGTGCCTGGCAGATGGTAAGCCTTTAATAAATGTTTATTGACTGACTTGTTTCAGATACCTATTGAATATCTGGAACTGAATGTACCATAGACATCTCAAACTCACTATGTCTAAAACCAAATTTGTTATCTTTTCCCCCAAACCCTCTCTTCTTCCTAATTTCCTTATTACTTACATGAGTACCATGGGCTGGCCTCAGAGCCCTCTTATCATCTTAACACTATACTTAGTCACTACTCAGAGACTAGTTTTTCTGGCTAGAAAATACCCCATCACTTATCACAGGGCTATTTCCCCCTACCCCCAAACATCCCATGCCTGCAACATTGCCTCTGGGATGCTGGGGAGTTTCACACCATCCCCATCCCTTCTCATTCCCTCCCCTTCCCCAGACTCATCCTCCATTTCTTGGGGACTATTGGAATACCTATACAGTACATCTGACTAGGATGTAGTTGGTAACCAAAGTTGCAGACACAGCTGTATCTTCCTGGAAGGTTCACACAAGTTCCTGGGCCACAGATATCGTCAGCCAGGGCAGCACATCTGTCACTTTCTGTATAAAACCAAAGCAGAGTTTACAGAGGGCTTAGGGAAAGAGCCAAGAGAAGCAGAGTCAGACCTGTCTCTACCCCTGGCTATGACACCTCCAATAGGATTCCATATCCAGGGGACCCAGGAAGGTCAATGAAGTTCCTAGTCACTATCCCCCTCCCCATTCCAATGGCCTTACCATTCATTCCCTTTATAGTCATGACAACCCCCTCTCATCCCAGGACCACTGTCCAAATCCTACTTCAGACACTTTTGACCCGAGGCAGGCTATTTAACCTCTCTCAACCTGTTTTTCTCATCTGTAAAATGAGACAGTTGGACTTGCTGCTTCTAATGTCCTTTCCAGTTCTAAATCTAGGATGCCCTGACCCTCCCTTCTAAGCTCCAGACTTCCATCACTAGGGCTGGCTGACCCAGAGCCCACAAAAATCCTTCCTAATGTTGGTCTCCCTAGAAAAGCTTCCTCTATCTGGAGAAACTCCCTTGAAACACCCATGGGTAACCTGTGTCCCCTTTATTCTATTCCACAGCCCCTAAACAACCAATGCTGACCTCTTCCATAATTCTCAATGCAGTCACTCAAGGTCCAAATCTCCCCACTCCTGAACATAATAATTTATATTTATTTGTACATCTTTTTGTTTTTCATAGCACTTTCTTGTGAGATCCTCACAAAAACCCAGTGAGACTGGTAAATGAGGCATTGTTATTTCCATTTTAAATGAGAGGACCAGAGTCTAGTCCCACAGAAAGTGAAAGTGTGTATTTAGTAGTCGTTTTCAATCACATCGGACTTTTCACAACCCTTTTTGAGGTTTTATTGGCAAACCTACTGGAGTGCTTTGCCATTTTCTTCTCTAGTCCATTTCACAGAAAAGGAAACTGAGGCAAACAGAGTTAAGTGACTTGTCCAGGGACACATATCTAGGAAGTGTTCAGGGCTGGATTTGAACTCATGAAGACCCCCCTTCCCGACTCCAGGACTGGCATTATATTCACTGTGACATCTAGCTGCCCTAAAAAAGGGTAGGACTATAGCCTAGATCTCCTGAAAAACAGTGTAGAGTTCATTTTACAATGATCTGCTGTCTGCAGGGCCTGTCTTATAGCAAATACACTCATAGTTTTCCCTAATACTTTCCTCAACCCCCAACCCGACATAAACTCCCTTTATAGGCCTGAAATAGCAGAATACTGAAGTTTTATGTCCAATCCTCTTTCTAGTTCTATTCTGATTTCTGGAAATGCCCATCTTATTTGGTGTTTGCTAAGTTGAAAAAAAATTTTTTTAAGTCAGCAGAATAGAAACTGGCTTATAGACAATGTGATCACAGGCTATTTTGCATGGTGACCCTACGTCCTAAGCTGGCCTCCAGAGGTCAAGTCAGTTTGTCCAATAATATCTAAGCTGCGGCAGCAGCAGAGAAGTTTACTAGGATTCCCCAGCAAAATCCTAACATTCAGAGATGCTTGGGATAGAGTCAGGGGTGGGGAGGTCAGGCAGGATACTCTGACTCAAAGGAAGTTACCACCAGCTTTGTCTCATATGGTAAAGTTGTGTGGGAGGGGCAGGTTGGCTTTGATAAGTATGGTCTGGACCTAAGTCTCATCCCTGCAAGCGTCCCAGGGAACAGATACAATGATCCTTCTATATGTTGCTCAGCTTGCTACCCTCCACACTAACAAAACCAGTCAGATTGAGGAGCAGGAAAAAGGGCACTATCTATGGCATTGTAGTGAAGGAATCATCACCAGGAACAGTGTGAAAAGTTGGAGCTTTGGGGGAAGCAGACCCCAAAGCATTATCAAGGGGAGGAGGCCTAGCTAGAGACTTAAAGCCTGGGCTCTTCAGAGCCCAAGTGAGAGAGGGCAAAGACATTCCATGCACTTGGATGGTTCTTTGGACTGACAGAATGAGCTAGTAATGAGACTCTCTCCAGCTGTGCATGAGGGAACAACTTCTCCTCCCTCCCACCCTAGTGAGATGCTTTAAAGGGCAGGTAGGTTGATGGGGGACTTCTAATCTTAACCTGTATAAGCAGGGTATCTCTATATATGGCTATAATCTTAACTCTGGCAGCATTTTATAGTTGGCCACTGGACTTGGAGTTAGGAAGACAGGTTCACATCCCACCTTAGATATTTACTAGCTGGATAACTGGACAAATCACTTAATTTCTCTGTGCCTTTGTTTCCTCATCTGCAAAATGAGGGGTTCATCCCTTCCAGTTCTAAATCTACAGTGCAATCAGAGCCCACCTAACCCTCTTTTCAATATACCATACTGTTTCCTTAAGAGAAGCAACTCTGAACAAGGAACATAGAATCAGAACATTGGCCCCCAAGCAGGGAGAGAGAAGGTAGGGAAGACGTCAGGAGTGTCAGGGTCAGGTCACAGGTGAGGATCCGTGGCGAGGAGCAGGAAGGACCAGATTCTAGAGGAAAGCTAAGGGAAGGACCAGAGAAGGCTAGGCCCATAGAAAGGAGAGAAAATGGGGAGTGGGCAGAGGATGAAAGGGGAACCTGGGCATGGCAAGAGTGAGACAGTGCAGCACACACACACACACACACACACACACACACACACACACACACACACACACACATACACACACGCATGCGCACACACACTTACCCACACCCCTCTACACTCACATACACTTGCATGTTATAAGAGCACCATGACAACATTAGACATCTCTGTTTGAACCAAGCTCCAAACAAAAAGCTATTGAGTAGAGTACATTCCAGAGACAGGTAGATTGCCAAGGTTTCCCCTTTCCCTTCCCCAAACCCTCCTCGGGTCATTACAGACCAGACCCTAGAAACCTAGAGGGAGAGAAAAGTACAGACTCTCAGACAGTTAAGCAACCTTGAAACAACAGAACCGCTATTCTCCCCAGTAAACAAGCTCTTTTCAGGGCCACAAAGCTGGAGTGGCTGCCAGTAAGGCCAGATGACTCAATGTTCACTGCTGCAGGAATCTAGCCAGGTTTCCCAAGGGGACTTACTTATCCCCCTTCTCTGGGAATTTCTCCTAATATCCCTGGGGAGATTCTATGATGCCCCTTCCCCACAGGTACCCAAGGGAATCTATAATCCCCTGCCCCCTCCCCCACCAAAAAGATTTCTGCTTTCCCCTCCCTGTTCACCCCACAATCCCTCACTCAACACCCTGGAGTTGACTAAAGATACCAGATGTGAATGCTGTATCCCTAAGGGAGATCCCATGTTTTTTTCATTACTGAGCCAGGAATTCTGAAGGCCTGGAGAGAGGAAAGGAAAAGACTCTTCCAAACCCTCAGGGAGGTCAGTGAAGACTGTCAGATTCTTCCACCAGGTTTCAGGACGCAGGTGCTTTTGCTTCTAAAAAAGAGCTCTGGGCTTTGACCTCTGAGTCAGACAGTCCCGAGTTGCTGTTTTCACAGAGGGCCCAGACACGTACCTTTGCTCAGTGTTGAGGCCTCATTGAAGATAGATGTGTCTTCCTCCTCTTCCTGAGGCTCTGGAGTCACCTGCCCAAGAAGTGGTGGAGGTGACGTTGCTATGGAGGGTGCTGTGGAGGAAAGTGGGCACCTTGGGGTGAGACTAGGTCTCTAGCCCTCTCAGGTTCCTGAGGGGTTCAGATGGTCACCACAGAACTGACAATCACCTTCTTCCCCATCCTTTTGTCCACTGTTCTTGAGCCCCCCAAAGCTTCCCAAAAGGGTTCATGTTTCAGGCTAATTTGGTTTTATTTCTTCCCTCTGTTTCACCAGGAGGCACTTACTTACCCAGGGTCCAGGCTGGCACAGACGAAGCAGTTGTAGTGATCTGTGGGGTTCAAGTTTAAAGATCAGTGGAAATCAGTCCTGGCATTTCTAGGATGGGACTGGGTTCAGGGGAGCAGATTCCAGAAGGACTTTTCTGTCACCATCAAGAAACTTTCTTCCTTCTAGCATCCCGATCACCTCCATCCTTCCCAGTCCCTCCCTGCTTAACTCAAAAGGAAATACACGTAGACAATTCTCACTGAGGCTCCTCTTCAAAACAGCCCAGGCAAAACCTTACTTGCTCCTTCAACTCTTCCCTTCTGCTCTCCTGGGAACCCACTGTATCCATTGTACAGATAAGGAACTGGAGATACAGGGAAGCAAATTAACTTTTTCTAAGTGCCAGAGAAAGTCAGTGGGGCAAACAGGAGCACAGGCTAACCTCACCTTTCTTTCCGTACCACACATCCCTTAGTGAATGACAACCTCATTAGCCCAACGGTAATGTGAGTAATCTTTTCTACTGAAGAAAATGTAGTTCTCACTTCTTGACCAACTACCCAGCCCAAGTAAACTCTAAAGAAAAGAGATATTGGTCTAGGGTACCTGGCATCCTCTGGGAAGATCATAAAATCATAACATTATAATTAAGGGGGACCTTGGAAGTTATCCAATCCAATTCTCTAAATTTGCAGGCTCAGAGGTTAAGTGACCTACTCAAGTGGCAAGAGGTAGGATTCAAACCCAAGACCTCTGGGCACAAATCCAATACTCTTTCCATTATACCAAGACACACTCCTAGGAAAAGAGAACAGGGTCCCAGTAAGGAGCACTGAATTTGAAGCTAGACCCACTATCTGGAGAAAGAAGATAGTGGAAGGATAGCTGCAACAAAAACAATGTGGGAAGAGCAGGGTCAATGGTGGGGTTCCAGGGAGACTGGGAAAGATGGGAGGAGAAAGTGCTGGTGTCCGAGGTAAAAGCAAGGAGTCACCATCAGATGGAGAAGAAAAGCAAGGCAGGAGGCAGAGAAAGCCGAAACCACAGCAAAGAGAGGAAATGGCAGCGTGGGAGTGGGCCAGGATGAAAGGAGGATCCAGGCAAAGCAGGGGCAAGATTGTTGAGTCCCATTTTTGAGAGAACCTGGAAGTAGAAATATGGGGGAGGATGCCAGGGTAAGGGTGTGGATTCGGAGGAAAGTATTCAGAGGTCACTAAGGAGAGGCCACAAGACCATCAAAGGAACAGTACTTTAGCCAGATTGGAGATCAGGAAGAAGCAAAAAAGGAGTTTCCGATATAAATAATACAGCTTCATGTTTCAGAGATAACATCCTTGGAAGATGTACTGAGCTCTTACAAGTAAATTCCTGATGGGAGGAATATCCCTCCACAGTGAGGGGAATCTGAAGCTCTTTTTTTTTAAAGGCAATTAGGGTTAAGTGACTTGCCCAGGGTCACACATCTAGTCTAAGGCTGGATTTGAACTCAGGGTCCTCCTGACTCCAGGGCCTGTGATCTATCCACTGAACTGCCTAGCTGCACCTGGAAGCTGAAGTTCTTAAGGGCTGAGATATCCCTACTTCACATTTCTGCTTTCAATAACAAACAGGGAAAGGAATACTAAGTCAGCAGTGAGGATGAGGGAGATGTAGAAAGGATGTTTACAGAATGAATCAAGAAGGGTTCCCTATGGTGTAGTTAGGTAGCTCAGTAGAACACCAATCCTGGAGTTTGGGGGATCTGAGTTCAAAACCAATCCCAGAAACTTCTAGCTTTGTGACCCTGGATAAGTCACTTAACCCCAACTGTCTCTCAAAAAAAAAAAGGGAATGGGTTCCGTGGCATGTTCTACCCATGCCAAGATCAAGGAAGGCTCTTGTAGACCTTTAGGTTCAATGCTTGACAACTGGGGTGGGAGCACAAATGGATGTGATGCTAGTTCTTTTTAGGATGGCAACCCTGCTCCCTCCCCCTTCCTTTTAGGGCTAAATCCAAGAATCAACTCCATCCCATTTCTTAATTTCTCCAAATAAAGATAGGGACTAGAGCTGTGATTTCATTGACATAAGGAATGCCCAGATGACAGAAATCCCTTTACTGATGAAAGTTAGCACTTTCTCTGAAATTTATAGTCTTAGAGTTGCCTAGAGGTTAAGTGACTTGTCCTGGGTCATACAGCCAGTAGGAATCAAAGAGACGGGACTTAAGCCCAGGTCTCCCTAACTTCAAGGTTAGTTCTCCATCAATCACACACAACTATGATGACATGCAAATGCTACCTAGAAATAGGTAGAAACACCTAGCAAGCAGACCCAACCATGCCATCCTCAACAAACTCCAAAGGCTTCCTATTGCCTCCAGGATCAAGTACAAAGTCCTGTTTGACATTCAATGCCCTTCAGAACCTAGACCCCTCCTACCTTTCCAGTCTTTTATACCTTACTCCTTACATCATGAATTCTTCAATCCAGTGACACAGGCCTCCTGGCTATTTCATGAACTAGGTGTCCCATCTCTCAACTCCAGGCATTTTCTCTGGCTCTCCCCTATGCCTAGAATGCTCTGCCTCCCCGCTTCTCTTGTCTATCTTTCATTTAAATCCCTCCTAAAATCCTATCTCCTACAGGAAGTCCTTCCCAACTCATCTTATGCTAGCACCCTCTCTCTCATAATTATTTCCCACTTATCACATATATGTTTTTTGGTAAGTTGTCTCCCCCATCAGATCGTGAGTTCCTAGGGAAGGGACTATCTTTTGCTTTCTGCATCTCCAGAGTTTAGCACAGTGCCTGACTGTGTATGTATGTATGTCCCCCCACCTCCCTACCTCCAAAGGACACAAACTCTCTCTCCCCGCTGGGAGAATTACTTACCTGGGCATCCTCTGAGTCACCTGTAAAGGGAAAGATGAGTGTCAGTGCAGGGAGAAGTGATCTGGGCTCCTACCTCACTTCCTGACCTGTTCTCCCCACCCTTTCCTCCTATGTCACTAAGTATCTAATGATAGCCTTTAGTGCTCTTCTACCCCATTCATCTTTTTTTCCCATCTTTCTACTCCCCTTTGCTGCTAAACTTCTTTTAAAACTCTCTATTAACTCTGATGGATGTGATGACCGTCCATAATTTTAGGGGACTGAGGAGAAAGCATGTTACCCACTTCCTGACAGAGAAGTGATAAAATCATGCAGTACCAGATACATAGTTTTTTGGACGTAGCCAACTCAATAATCTGTTTTGCTTGACTGTGCATATTTTTCTTTTTTTCTCTTCAGTTGAGGAGAAGTGGGAAAGAGGAGTTAGGAACAGGGTTCCCATCTCCAAAATGAGAAGAAAACAGACTGGAAGAAATTGCAGACAAGCAGATCAGCTTTGAAAGTTACATGATGAATTTATTCTATGTTTTAAAAAGAAAAGCAAGTCCTACATAAAAGAGATCCATAGTTTTATGTACAAGCCCTTCCCACCTGCTTCCTCTTCTACAGAAAGTCTATGGTTCGTTTTATTGGGTATTCGTCTTTTAATTTTTAAATTTAATTTTATTTGTTTTTTTTTTAAAGTTTCTAGGGGCAGCTAGGTGGGACAGTGAATAGAGCACTGGCATGTAGTCGGGAGGACCGGAGTTCAAATGTGACCCCAGACACTAGACACTAAACTAGCTGTATGACCTTGGGCAAGTCACTTAACCCCAATTGCCTTACCTTCCCCCCTCAAAAAAAGTTTCTAATTATCTGCTTAATTATTTATTTAATTTGAAAGTTTAAAATTAAAAGATGTCTATTTCCACTGCTTCCATTTTCTCTCCTCAACCTTTTGCAACTTAACTTCAGCAATGACCTACTTTCTAAAAGCCAAAGATCTTTTTGTTGTGTTTTGTCCTTGACTTGGTGGGAAATTCGGCAGTTTTTGACCCTGTTGACCACTCCTTACTATTAGATATTCTCTCTTCCCTTGGCTTCAAAGCTGCTTTTATCCTTTGCTTTGGTCTCCTTCCCTGGCTCCTCAGCCTTTCCTCAACCTCCAAAAGAGAAGATATTGAAGGCTATGTTGACTCTGTGTCCCATTGTTCTCAGCCCCACTTGTCAATCAGGGTTGGGGAAAGTGGAAGTCTAGTCAGCTTTTATATTTTGCTTGCAATTCAGCAAGTACCCTTCCTAGTTAGACAAAAGGTACCTGCTACCGTGGGGAGGAGCTGAGCCAAAATGGCCCATTCAAATTGTCTTTACCTGATTTCGATAAAATTTGGCTGTCTTGAATCCCTTGCTGATCTCCAGGGATCAACCCTTGAACATGTTGCTACTTTGAACTCTTTTAATTCTGTTTTCCTGAGTTTTGCCTCCTTAATCAGGTAGAAAGCCCAAACAATGAATTTTTCGGAGATACATGGATTCTCCTATCTACCTCTCCTAGATGTCTAACCCGCCCACCCTGGTTCCTCTCAACTTCAAGAAGTTCTTAACTCAGGTCTTGTCTAACTGGATTTTAAAGACTTTCCTTCTCCCCAGTCCAGACCCCTATTCGGTCATTCCAGATCAGTGGCTTGCCTGCATATCTAGCATGACCAGACCTCTCCCAATGACACTGGTTTCAGCCTTCTCCAAGATCCACCAGACCAACCTTCCATCAGAAACTCCAGGACCCTATCTATAGAGTCCTAGAGCTCAGATTTTTTTTTTTGGAAGGGGAAAGGCAATACAATTGGGGTTAAGTGACTTTCCCCAGGTCACACAGCTAGTAAGTGTTGTGCCTGGTTTTCCCCATACTCCCCTCAAGAGAGCAGATTGCCAGGTCAGTTCCGCCCTCCCCCACTGGGTCTCTGCCCTTTCAACTTAGCTCACCTGCATAGAAGTGGGCGGGCTTCTGGGTCAGATGCAGGAGTTTCAAGGTGGGTACTGCCCAATCACTGCTTCCATGAGGCCCCCTTTATAATCTGAGGTTCTGTGCCAGATGGGGGCTGTTGCAGGCTGCTGCTACTACTATAGCTGTACCTGATCAGCCAATATGGCGTTTTAATAAAAGGTCCATTCTAAATTATTACTTGGGTCTTGCTCGCATTAATCAAGGTACAACAGTAAGTGTGTCAAGTGTCTGAGGCCACATTTGAACTCAGGTTCTCCTGACACCAGGGCTGGTGCTCTGTTCACTGCAACACCTAGCTGCCCCTCAGATTTTGTTTTTAGGGCAATCGATACTATACACTGGCTCCATATCCAAGAAAAAAGAACAGAAGCATCATTTAGACTCCCAAGGGCTAGAGACCTGATCCAGCTGTTTGGCAAATGTAGCAGCAGCCAGCTCTGGGAAATTCACTACCTGGCATGCCTTACAGGATTGGCAAGATTTGGAGACATGGCAACAGAGAAAGTACTCTCCTTGGTGGGGCTGGAACTAGAAAGAAGACAGTGAGAGGCTGCTGCAGAGCTTTCCCATCTTCCCTAGGACGAGGCCAGATCCAGCCTTAAGGTGGGGAAGAAGGAAACTAAACAACCTCTTCAAGGAGGCTTGGTGAATTCCCACAAAGGCTAGCTAAAAAGATTTCCTAGAGAGGGGACACTGATCTTCCCGTCTTATTCTACAGTTAGAATTTGGACCTGAGGAAGTGTCCCTGATGCCCATGAGGACTAAGTAATCCACGGGTCCCCAGACAGCTTTAGCATCTGGCCCCACCATACCTTTGGCAGATGTGGGCATAGCTTCGGACTGGCTGGCTATCACTTCTAGCAGGGGTTGCCTCCTGGCTGGCCAGGCAAAAGTCTCGTTTCTCTCCCCATGCTTTTCCAAACTTCTGGTCAGCTCTTCTTCTTCTGCTTTCCTCATGGACAGGCGGATATCTGAGCTGGAATAAGTGTAACCATGGCCTGCAGGACAGATCTCCCGGAAACTCTCTGTAAGACAAGAGGTCTGTGACAGATTTGAGAAGGGCCACACCCTCAATTTCCATCCCATCTACATTCATGGGTCACCCACTATATGCAAAGTATTTGTGGAATAAAAGCCCACCCCTTAACTTTGGCAGGTAAGGCTGGCCCACATTTTCATTAAGCGGTTGGCCAAAGGGAGAAACCACTTTATTGACTTCAGCAGGTAAGACTTGCCCAGGTTTTCATTAAGCAGTTGATCAAAAGGGAAAGTGCTTTCTATCTGCTTTGTAAGTAAACAAAGAAATAAAGCATCTTATTTATATCTGTGGACAGGAAGATGAAACATTGCATATGAGAAGGCTTAGGATATCTACCAGGTCTTGTTAGTTTTAAAACTCTAGCAGTTACTGAAATGAGGGCAAGAACTGACAGGTTGCCTAAGGGTCATTTAGATTGGACTGTCCTTAACAGCTGGACAACATCTTCTTGGGCATAGAAGGATATATGATTTGTGGGAAGAGAGGGAGAAAACAAGGGTGCAGAGATAAGTACTTGCTTTAGACTACAGGAAAAGGAAATTTTAAAAATAGGTTGTAGCTAAGCTGGCTGTTACAAAGGGAAGGGGGAAGGAAGAAGGGGAAAGAAAAGAAAGAGGTAAAGAGGAAAAGAAGGGATGGAGAGAGGAAGGAAGGGACAAAGGGACAAAAGGCAGAGAGGGAAGAAGGGGAAGGTAAAGCATTGTGCTAATCACAAATGTTATCTCTTTTGATCCTCATAATAAAAATATTAATTGATGAGGTACAGGCTCTGAAAACCCCCTAGAGCTCTCCTTCAATCTTCCCACAAGAGGCATTTGCTTGAGGCCATAAGCCTTTCATTATAGTTTGGTCCAAATCTTGGTTACTAGCCTAGCCCTCCTTTATCCAGCTACCCCCCACCCTGGATCCTCCCAAAATATCTATGCTCTAATCTGTTAC
>WOXC01004966.1:0-129648 GCA_011680675.1 Gymnobelideus leadbeateri
ATTAAGCATCTGCTATGTACCAAGCACTGTACTAGGTTCTAGAAAGATAAAGACAAAAATGAAATAATCCCTTCCCTCAAGGAACTTACATTCTCTTAGGAGAGATAGCATGTACACATACAGTTAGAATATACAAACTGGACGTAAAATAAATACAAAGTAACTGGCTGGGGTGGAGTTTCATAGGCACTAGCAGCTCAAGGAATCTAGAAAGGCTTCAGGTAGAAGGTAATACTTGAGTTGGAAAAAAATAAGGGTTTCTAAGAAATGGAGGTGAAAAAGGAATGCATTTTAGGCATGCAAAACAGTCTGTGCAAAGGTACCAAGATAGGAGATGGAGTATTGAGTGTAAGGAGCAGAAAGTAAGTCAATATGACTGAACCTCAGAGCAGGAAGGGGAGTAATGTTTAGTAAGGCTGGACAGGTAGATCAGAGTCAGGTTGTGAAGGCCTATAAAGATGAAACACAAGGTTATATATTTGATCCTTGAAACAAAGATTCATGGGAGTTCACTGAGCTGAGAAGTGATGTGGTTAGATTTGCATCTTAGGAAAATCACTTTAGCAGCTATAAGGAAGATGGATTATGGGGGAGGGGGTTTGCCATAGGAATATCAATTAGTAGACTGTTACAGAGATACAAATAAAAGGTGGTAAGGGCATGAACTAGGGTGGTGACTATATGAATAGAGAGATAGGGACAGACACAAAAGATGTTGTGAAGGTAGAAACAAGATTTGACAACTGATTGGATATGTGAGCTGAAGGGGAATGATACATTGCAGATAACTCAGAGGTTACAAAAATGGTGGACTAGGAGAATGGTGGCACCCTCTTCAGAAATAAGGAAGTTTGGAAGAAAAGAATAACAAGTTAAAATAAACCTGGAATCTTGGAAGCTTTAGGATCAGGAGAATCCTCTTGCTGTGATTGATTCGGTAAATCCTTATTTGTACTTATAGAGGAGCTCAGATCTTGCCTTTTCCTTTTCATCTGAACTCTTTTTTCATGTAGCTGTAAATTTCTAGGTACATGAGTGTCTGGACTTCTTTTTTCTCTTGCCTCCTCGTGTCTACTTTCGGTGTTTTGCTCTCTGTTTACATTATCAGTCATGCCTTTGTCTGAAAAGCAAGAAAATGTGGGATGTTAATGCTGTGCGTGGTTTTTACTAGTTTGAGAAATATTAGGCATATTAATAGATGATAAAAACTCACACTTTGTAGGGTCTCAATGCACAGAAATTTCTTTGAGGGTACTTCTATGTTGTTAAAGTTACATTCACTAGAAACAATTAAGATATAGAATGACAGTCCAGGGAAAGTGACCATTCCATAGTAAAATTTGTGATAGAAGAAAGAAAAGTCATAAATAGATTTTGGAAGAGAAAGTTTCAAAGGATTCAGAGAAAACACAGGCTGTATTGCATATGCTAAAATTCTATGGGTGAAGTCCACCAGGAGGGTTATGAAACTCTGAAGAATGAAATTCTAAGGAAACAAAGAGAAACACTTCCCATGGGGAGAAAAATTCTGGGGAGAAATACTTGGGGAAATACTGGGGAGAACTATTTCCTGTGGGTAGATAGGAGAGTGATAACTGACCAGAAAGAAGCTGCTTAGCCCTTATTTTGCTTCTATGTTCTCTGTCAAGGAGACTAAAGGGACAGAACAAAAAATGACTAATGAGGAATTAACAGCAAAGATATACATAATAAGATAGTAAGAGACCACCTAACTGGTCTTGATGAGTTAAAGTCACCTAGTCCAGCTGAAATTATCTGACATTACTGAAAGAACTGGGGTATGTGATTGCTGAGCCATTAATGTTCAATAATACGTGAAAGGCTATGGAAAATGTGGAAAAATGAAAAGTACCCCAAGACTAGAAAAAGGGAAACATTTTCTCAGTTTTCAAAAATAATTATAGGCCAGTGAGCTTAAATTCAATTCTTGGAAAAATTCTAGAACATATTATTAAGAATGGTTAGTAAACACCTAGAAAAGGAATTGATGATCACAAAGGGGCTGTAACGTATCATTAAGGATAGGTCATACCAAGCTAAACTCACTTTTTTTTTTGACAGAATAAAAAAAATTAGCAGATCAGGTAAATGCTATAAATGGCTTATTTTGACTTTAGCAAAGCGTATGATAAAGTCTCGTGCATTTCTCTTGGACAAGATAAATTAATGGTAGGTTAGATGATGACACTATTATATGAATTTAGGTACTTAAGTGGCAGAACCCAAAAGAGTATTCTAAAATGGTTTATTTGTGACCTGGAAGGAGGTCTTCAGTGGAGGGCCCTAAAGATCCATGCTTGGCTTCTATGTTGTATAAATATTTTTTTTCAATGACTTGAAAAAAGTCATAGCTGGGTGTGTGTGTGTGTGTGTGTGTGTGTGTGTGTGTGTGTGTGTGTGTGTGCATATATATTTAAATATCTACAGATATATGTATATATACACACATACACATATCTATACACACAGAGATAAAAGTAATCTTAGAGTGAAGAGACTGGGATGGATTTGGGGACCAGGAAAGGCCTCTGGCAGAAGATGAGATTTGAGCTGAATCTATTTTTTTTTAACTGGGTAATACTGTGATACATTTATTTGTCTGAATTTCTTCAATTGTCAAACGGAATACCAGATTTCATAGTAAGACCAAAAGAGATAAAGCACTTGCAAAATGCTCTTAGCCTACTAACACAATCAGCACTATACACATGTTTACTTCTCCCTGGCTTTTACCTACTATTGAATGTTGTCATTATTCTTGCTTTTTACTATTTAGAAGATAGATTATATTTCTTTTTTTTTTTACATTTGAAACATTTAATTTTAAGACTTTGAATTTCAGATCCATTCCCTTCCTCCCTTGTCACCCACTCCCTCTGGGAAGATAAGCAATTCAGTATGTATTGTACATGTATAGCTATGCAAAACATTACCATAGTAGATATATTGTAAAAGACTGCTTATATTTCCCTCCCATCCATCCCACCCCCCACCTGGTTCATTCCCTACTTTGATCCTGTCCCTCTTCGAAAGTAGGTACTTCCAACCTCCCCTCCCCCCCAGAATGTCCTCCCCTCCATCATCCCCCCTCTCATCTCCCTTCCCCCTACTCTCCTGCAGGGTGAGATAAACCATTTAGTATGTATGTGATTCTCTCCCTGAGCCAAATTCAATGAGAATAGGGTTTTGCCTTTTTGCCTTCCTGTTCTTCCCCTCCCCTGCAATTACTTCCCCTTGCCTCTTCTACATGAGATAGTTTACCCTACCCTGTCTCTCCCCATATCCTCTTGTCACTTTCTTTTCTCATCTCTTAACTTCACCCTTTAAGTATCATCCCTTCCCACCAAATTCAACCTGTGCCCTCCATCCATGTATACCTGTAAACATATATACACATAGTCACATATGTATTCATATGCCCATATACCCTTCTTCAATTATTTTCATAACAAAAAAGGTTTCATCAGACACAGTTATTGTTTTTCCATGTAGGAATGTTAATAGTTCAACTTTGATAAGTTCCTTTTGATTTCTTTTCCCTGATTACCTTCTCAAGCATTTCTTGCTTCTTTGAGCTGAATCTTACAGGAAACTAGGGAAGCTAGGAGTTGCAAGTAAGGAGAAAGAGCATTCTTAGGCATGGGAGATAGATGGAGTGGCTTATTCAAGGAACAGTAAACAGGCTGTTATAGTGAGATTGTAAGATACATGGAAGGAAGGAAACTGGAAAGGTAGAAAGACCCAAGTTGTAAAGTACTTCAAATGGCAAATGGAGGATTTTATATTTGATCTTGAGGGTAAATGAGAGCCACAGGAGTTTACTCAGTAGGGTAGTAACATGGTCAGACCTGAGCTTCAGGAAAATCACTTTGGTAGGTGAGTGGAGGGTAGTTTGGAGTAGGGAAATTTAGGGCAGGAAGACCAATTAGAAAAATATTGCAATAATTCAGGCAAGAGGTGATAAGGGCTTGTATAAGAGTGGAGGTTCCGTGAGTGGAGAAAAGGGGCAACAGACAAATGATTTTGTGATAAGATTTACTAGCATCTTAGATGTATGTGAATGTGGGTGAGAAGTTGGAGATGACACTGAGGTCTAAAGCCAGGGTAACTGTGAGGTACATTGACAATAGAAGGGAAGTTCAGGAGAAGGGAAGGGTTTGGAGGGAAAGATAATGAATTATGTTTTGCAAAGGTTGAGTTTGAAATGCCTATGGGATATCTGGTTTTAGATGTCCAAGAAGCAGTTGGGGATGTGGGACTGGAGCTCAGTAGGGAGGTTAGGACTGGATACACAGATATAGAAATCACTTCATAGAGAACATAGTTGAATTCTTTTTTTTTTTTAAACAATTGGGGTTAAGTAACTTGCTCAAGGTTACACGGCTAGTCATTATTTATGCATGGGTGCTCATTTTCTGAGGCCGGATCTGATCTCGGGTCATCCCAACTCCGAGGCCGGCACTCTTACTCACTGCGCCACCTAGCCGCCCCTTTAGGGCAATTGGGGTTAAGTAACTTGCCCAAGGTTACAGGGCTAGGTTTTTTTGTTTGTGTGGATTAAGTGTCGGAGGCTGGCTCCAAACTCAGGTCCTTCTGACTCCAGGGCTGGCGCTCTATTCACTGCGCCACCTAGCTGCCCCCAGTAGTTGAATTCTTGCAAGCTGCTGACATCACCCAGAAAGAGGAAAAAGAGAGGATTACCAAGTACAGGGCCACAAAGGACACCCACAGATAATGGATTTTACCTGGATGAAGGTCCAGCAAAGGAGATTGAAGAATGGTTGGACAAGTTGCAGGAGTACAAGATAGCAGTTCTGAAAAAAAAAATCTGTGAAAATTAGTGGACTTTTGGGGCAGCTAGGTGACACAGTGAATAGAACACCAGCCCTTGAGTCAGGAGGACCTGAGTTCAGATCCAGCCTCAGACACTTAACACTTACTAGCTATGTGAGCTTAGGCAAATTACCCAACCCCAATTGCCCTGCCTTCCCCCCTCCTAAAAAAGAAAAAAAAAAGAAAATTAGTGGACTTTGAGCTCAACATGAGTGAATAGTATGACAATCTAGAGTAGAGGGCTCAAATTTGAGGCCCTCAGGCAGCAAGAATTCAGATAAAACTCAAAAGGAAAACCCAACCAGATTAAAATATGATTAGGAAATGTTTAGTAAAATAAATAAAAAAATACAATACAACATATATCATATTAATTTGGGGTTTTCTAAGTTGATATGTGGCCTACAGGGATCCATTGTCACTGGGGATAACTATAGCACCTACCTCCCAGGATTGCTGTGAAGGTAAAATGAAATAATATTTGTAAAAAGCTTAAAATATTATATACACACTAGCTATTAGCCATGAGAGGGACCTGGCAAATACTTGTTGAGGTAGGTACATACAGCATGGAATTCACTGAAAGATTTATAGGTTAAGAAAACATGTAATATTGTAAAAATAACAATAATAATAATTTAAATATTACCTGATTGGGAAGGAATTGTCTTCTCTATCCCTTGCTTGAGCTGTGAGGCATCTCTTAAATTCTCGTTCATATTTTTAGTAGACTGTATGTTTTTATTTGGAATCACATCACTCTGTGGAAGTTCTGATTGCTTTATTTCCATTTTAGTTGCTTCCTTTTCATGAGATTGTGCTGTGCATTCAATACTCTTTTGATGACTCTCTTGAGTTTTCTCAGGGTAGGTTCTTTCTGAACTCTTCTCTCCCCTCTCATTGGTCACTCTCTCCTCATCTGTCTCATTAACGAAAGAACTTGGCACAGTGGTGTTATTATGAAAACTGGTGGATATTTCAACTCTACTAATTTGCCCTGGTGAGTCACGTGTTGACTGTGTCTCTGTATTAGTCAGAGGAATCTGCTCAGGATCGACATCAGAAGTAATTCTTGTAATATTCTGTCCATCATTTACAATATACCTTTCGGAAATAACAGTACAATCTGAATCAGATAAGTTGGCGATGTCCTGTTGTGAAATTGTTGTGAGGCTACCTGCCTGAAAAACACTTGCCTGGGGGAAAGTTTGAGTTTCAGAAGGTGAGTAGTGTTGGGAATTTGACTCTTTTTCATGCCCTGAGTTTGTTCTACAATTACTCTGGTTTTCATCATTTGCAAAACAAGTCATCTTCTTGGACAGTATGGTCCCCTCAGAGAGGCCTCTTCCATCACCATCACCATCATCATTACTATCGTTGTCACTGCTAACCTTTATATCTACAAAGGAAAGGAAACACTTTTCCCAGGCTGTTACACTCTCACCTTTGTGACTGGGGTTATCATAGGCACTGGCCTCATAAGGAACAGGGTTCTCATGATGAGCAGTGTGATCATTTCCTTCAGCGCTCAATGGCAACGTGGCTTCTTCACAAGAGGGAAGCCCAGGGAGAGTTTCTGATTCTAAGATATTGGGTTCTTTCTGATTGTCTGCCGACCCTGTGCTCTGGTCAGGTTCTTCCTGGCTCATTGTGCCATTTTCATAAGCACCTCTTCCTTCCGAAACTGAAAAAACTTCACTATTATGACACAGATGATTTTTCAGCATCGGAGTTACTGACTGGGTCAGCGTACTAGACTTTTCTGAAAGGTCACAGAAAGTTTCAGGATCCTGCTGTTGATGAGCAATAGATCTAGTTATTCTTTTTGAAGAGGTTGCCGCTGGTATCTTTGTATTGCTCTTTCTATCACTCATCTCAGTTGTTTTAGGAATTGTCCTACTTTTTCTCTCTCCCATAGGAACAAAGTTCTTGGGTTCATGGACATCCTGCATACTGATCTTTGGGGGTTCTTTGTCATTTATTTTATCAACAGTTGTCTGCTTGTTCCTAGTTGGAATTAACTTTTTATTCTTTGATATTTTTTGATGATTTTCATCCACAGCTTCTTTATTCCTCAGTAAATTCCCTTTGTTTCTTTTAGAAACCTCTATTTTCCTATCTTTTATTCCTCTGTAGTTGTCATTATTAAAATACTCACTGCTTCTGGGACTGCATTCTGGTTTCTACAGAAACAAAATATATGGTTAACTTCATTTTCAGCTACAATTGTATATTCAATTCATCCTGGGTTGTTGGCATATCTTTACTACCCCATTAAATTGTTATAACTTGATTTGACCATAGGGCCTGCTGAGCCAAACCAAACCTGATGTTTCAGAAAAGGGTACAACTAGGAGAAATAAAAGTAAAACATAATGGGCTCAGTGTGTGGTTTATTATTTTGTTCTGTGATGTGTCTTTTGCTCCCTTTCCCCTAGTATTTTAGTACTATTGGTGTTACTGAACATAGTAAAATCTTTCTACTTAAGCCTTAGTAAACTTATAAAACTAAACAGATGGGAAAAGAAAACCACAACCTGTATTTTGATTTATGCATTTCAAAGCAGAATGCTTTGCAAGACTTTTGTCACACTCACAGCTTAGATACTTCAACTCTATTAGGTAAGTCACCTATTCTGTAGCTGTCATCACTTAGAGATAACAGAAAAAGGAAAGTACAAATGCATAGAGACATAAGAAAGGGTAAAAGACCCAAAAAGGAAAGGGGAAACTAAGAGGGTTAAGGGGAAATAAAATTGGAAAATGCTCTGCGGGTAACTGTCAATGTATCTGTATAGCTCCCTCAGACAAGAGAGGTTAACAATAACCTCAGTAAGTCATATATATGTGTATGTATATATATATATGTATATATATATACATACACATATATACACACGTATACATATACATATACACACACACACATATATATATATACATACATATATATCTTTGAATATGGAAATGGACAAGACAAAAATAAAGATGACTTGCATAGGATGGGGGTTTCTATAAAGTCACCACCAAGCCAAATCTAAGCCATAAATGCTTTTTTTTATAAGAGAATTTTTTTGTTGTTGTTGTGGTCATGTAAACAGTTTATATACAATGTGACAAGATAGGTTTAGGTATGTGACTAGTCTTAGAAATGGCTGAACAAATGAAACATTTCTATGATGGTCTTTTTTCTCAATCTCCTTGATGACCTTAAGTGTTTATAAATCTTAAATGAAAACAAGTATAATCTAAGCCAGATTCTCCCCATTATTTATCCCAATGTGCCACAGCCAGTTTATATGAAAGAGCCAATTGTGTGAGCATTTATTTATACCTTGAATATCAGCAAATGCTATAAATTGGGGCTCGATTTGTCTTTTTGTCTAGATTTAAGAAAGTGATGGATAAAATTTCAATAGCATAAGTTAAACTTAAGTGTCTTCTGTACACATTTTTTTTCCTCAGAGAGCATTTATCAGCATACCTCAGTCTAAGACACTCCCTAGACTAAGTTGCAAAGACATGAATTTCTCCACAAAAGTAGGTCGAAGCATGGTGAGAGGGCTGAAATTGTGCTCACATGACCCTTGAATCCTGGTTTGGAATTTTATTACCAGAGTGACCTTGGGCAGGCTACTTATTTTTCTGGATCTTAATTTCCTCAGCTTTAAAATGAAGGAGTTGAGGGGCGGCTAGGTGGCGCAGTGAATAGAGCGCCGGCCCTGGAGTCAGAAGGACCTGAGCTTGGAGCTGGCCGCAGACACTTAATCCACACAAACAAACAAACAAACAAACAAACAAAAAAAAAAACCTAGCCATGTAACCTTGAGCAAGTTACTTAACTCCAATTGCTTTTAAAAAAAATTTAAAAAAAAAATGAAGGAGTTGGACTAAAGGGTCTTTTAAGCTCTAGATTAATGACCCTATTTTATGCAGTGCACTAAACCTAACTTCTGGTCCTCTCAGGCTATTCTGTTTACATTTAAACATTTTTCTGTTTACATTCAAGTAGCTCAGTTCACCACCACACCACCATTGGAAACAAGGTCTTATTGATATGGATCTCCCTTCAAATCACAACCCACCTACACTTTCTCCCCTCCAGAAGCTCTTATCTCTGTCCTCTCATCACTCCTCCCCAAGAAGTCCACCTAACCTGAGGAAGCCCTCCTGTAAGTCTTTTAGCAATGGGCTGACCCCTCAATGTTGCTAAAGGACCAGCCCACCCCTTTTACATTCATAAATCTCCTGGATGTCTTCTTCAGTCTTTTCAACCTAGAGAAGACAACATTTGCAGGGCAGGAGACATGATAGAGGTCTTCAAATATCTGAAGGGCTGTCACATGGAAGAAGGATCAAATCTATTCTGCTCCACCTTAGAGAAAAGGACAAAGAGTAAAGAAATGAAGCTGCATAAAAGTATATTTGATCTAAAGAAGGTTTTCTTACTATACAAAAGGGAAATACACTGCCTTGAAAGGTGGCAGGTTGCCTTTTACTGTTCGTCTTTGGTGACCACTTATCATGCATGTTATAAAAGAATTCTTTTCCATGTATCAGTCGGTCTAGGTGGCCCCTAAGCGCCCTCCTAATTCTGAGATGCTGTCATTCTGGATGGTATCATTAACATCACTTCTTGTGAACATGTAATTATTAACAATAGTAGGCTGACCCCTACTTGCTTCCTCCATACATAAAGGAGGCTAGGTGGTACAGTGGATAGAACACTGGACCTAGAGAAAAACTTGAGTTCAAATCCAGACTACCTTTCCCTCAGTCTTAAAGAGGCAGATGTATGGCAGTTACATAGGAATAGGGACCTGTGATTTCAATGTTACATGGATGCAAGTCAGCACATTCTCTTTAAACTGAAGAATTTAAAGTACATCCAAGGAGAAGGGATTTGCCCTGAGTCACTTCACCAGACTTGAATTCAAGTCTTCCTGACTCATCACCTTTCTATCCAGTACACCAGCTTCTCTTTCTCATGGCAAAGATATGCCAATCTCAAATGGAAATTCCCTTCCAAGGATCCAAGATCTCACCAGTGCTGATACTCCTGCTACATCAGAGGTAGCTAGTGGCAAAGCAGATAGAGCTTTAATCCACCTAAATATTTACCAGCTACATGACCTGGGAAAGTCACAACCTCTGTTTGCCTCAGTTTCTTCAAGTGTAAAATGGGGATAATAATTGTATCCACCTCACAGGGCTGTTGTGAGGGTCAAGTGAGATAATATTTGTGAAGCACTTAACATAGTGCCTGGCACAAAATAGGAACTTAATAAATGTTTATTTCCTTCCTGCTTTCTATTACTCTTCAGGTAGCCTGAAATTTTTATTTTTCAGAGTTTGTAAAGCTCCATAATTCACCATATAACATCCATTGTTCCAAATGAAATCAGGAGAATATTGGTGCTAAAACGTTGAGTTTTTGTTTTAGGTATGGGATGATCAAAAGTGCTATACAATTTCACATGTACAATCCATTCCATTCTGACTCCAACTGAAATCTGGCTAACTTCATCATCCACCTGCAATGTCTGTCCAAGATGAGTATAATCGATATACCTCAACAGGCTGTCCATCCAGCCTTGACAAGACCTATCATGGTCTTATCAACAGGCATTTTTCATACATATCGCTTTTCCAGTGTAGACTGATAAACCAAATTCTTTACAGTGGTACTATTACTTAATAGTAACTAGAGTATTCCAATCCTTCCATAACCAGCACAATGCTATCTTTAGACAGGAGTACTTGGAGAACCTCATCATTTATAGGGAATCTCTCTTCCATTTGAACTTTGCACTGGAAATCCTTGATGAGAGTGACAAACACTACTGTCAAGAATACCCCTCCCTCTTTTATACCTTGCATTATATCAACAATCAGAAAATCACTGAACAAAGTAGTCTGTTACTGCATCTATCAATGAATTTTATATCTCAGCGTAAAATGGGAGAAGTTACTTGAGGAACTTTTAAGGGTGCATTTTGTCTGAAACAAATTATATTTTATAACCAATAACAATAAATGCAATGAGATTTTATATTTTCTGTACTTTGTAAGTCAATTTTGTGACTGTTATAAAATATCATTTGCAAAAGCCTACATATTCTCTTCTCAAAGTTTCATCAAGAACATCATGGAAACATATAGATCTTTCTCATAAATACTTTGTAGAGATGAGAAGATAGGTATGTAGGTGGGTTGTTATTTGTAGGTTCACCTTATTGCCTTATTGATAGCAATACCATCCCTCCTCTCATATATATGGAGACTTTATGCCTCATAGGCTGAATAATTCTGCAGCCTCCAGCACATATTTTCCCTGTGTATACTTGGCCTGGTCTTGCTGTCTTCATTCCTTCAACACTATTTTCATTTTCTTATATAGCATATCAGGGACTAAGATATTAGAGTCCTTATGGTGGCGTCACTGTTAATGATGAAAAAACATTTACTTATGAAAATGCTGATATATCAGTTCCCTTTTTTAAATCTGCTTGTTGTCCCCATCCAATTTTAATTTTAAATGATCTTGGGATGATCTGGGTTAACTGGATTTCATGCCAAACTTTCTGCGCATTTGTTTTTCCACCCATCACTTTTTGCTATTTTATGAGAGGCAATGTGGTATGATGGTCAGAAGGCCAACTTTAGTCAAGTGGACCTCTAGCTGAGTCCTGCTTCTGATACATACTCACTGTGTAACCATGGGACCAGCACTTAGCTCCATCTTACCCCAAGCTGGGCAGCGAGTTGGCACACTGGATGAAGTGGCTGGTCCTAGAGTCAGGAAGACTCCTCTTCCTGAGTTCAAATCTGGCCTCAGACACTTACTAGCTGTGTGACCCTGGGCAAGTCACTTAATCCTATTTGCCTCAGTTTCCTCATCTACAAAATGAACTAAAGAAGGAAATGGTAAACCACCCCAGAATCTTTGCTAAGAAAACCCCAAATGGGGTCATGAAGAGTCGGACATGACTGAAAAATAATTGAACAACAACCTCCAAAACACTCTCTAATGACATAAATTATAGATAAGTCACTGATCTACAATGAGAGAAATAATCCTGTGGAGTAGTACTTCAAGACAAGGAGACCTGAGTTCAAATCTTACTTCACATACTTAGTAGCTGTGACCCTGGACAAGTAAGGGACTTAATCTCCCCTGGCCTCAGCTTCCTCATCTATAAAACAAAGGGATTAGATTCACTGGCTCCTAAGGTCCCTATCAGCTCTAAATCTATGATCCTTGGATCTCCCTACACAAATGCAGACCAAAACAACAACAATTTTAAAAATGCTTATAATCGTCCACAGTCTCCTATAAGATGCACCACATTGATTTCTTTCATAACATTTGCCATCCCCATTAAGATTTTACAAATGAGTTTGTGTTCTAAACTGTTGTTACCCTTGGCTGCCGTGTCTCTTTGTCTGGTAAGAAAATAACATATTTATTGGCTAAGGCAGTTTCTGGGCTCTTTTAACCTCCTAATTGCTGCAATTGCTTTATGCTGGTTAAACTTCCATAGAAAATGACAATAGTCTGTGTTCAAATATTTTTCTTTATCCATGTCCCATTTCAAAGTCTTTTTGAATGTCAAATTGGAGCTATTGTCTCATTACAGCATATTGTCTCATTCATCCTTTATTCTGGCAGTATCTAGTCTTTGCTTTAAGGAGAATGGCACAGAAGTAGTTTATTTGACCCAGGGATTCTTGACATTCTGTGAATAGCAAAAGACCTGAGTTTAAAGAAGGTATGCCCAGGAAAAGCCTGGTCAAGTTTAACAACAGTGGCAAAAATTCATTAAATTCTCTATACTTTCTGTTTTAAACTTAGATATATTATATCCATGTTATATTATGTTTATGTTAAAAGGGGTTTTGAATTTACTATTCCTATCCAAAATGGAAGACAAGTCTTCTCTCTCTCTCTCTCTCTCTCACACACACACACACACACACACACACGTGCGCGTGCGCACTGCATCTTTTTTTTGGGCCCATCATTTTGGATTTCGGTGAGGAGGGTAGGAAGAAGGTCAAAAAAGATAAGAAAAGAAGAAGATTACAAAAGGGGAATAGGCAGAAAAAGGAAAAAAGTGTTCTGAAACACCCCCTCCAAAGAAAGGGAGAAGAAATGAGGCATTTGTTGTCTTACTTGATCCTCACAACAGCCCTGTGAGGTAGAGATCATTATTATCCTTATTTTACAGATGAAGAAGCTGAAGCAGACATATTAAGTGACTTGCTCAGGGTCACACAGTAGCAAGTATCTGAGGTTGGATTTGAACTCAGCAGTTCCTGACTCCAAGTCCACCACTCTTCCCACCAATGCTAACTTACTGTTTACAGAGCAGGACAAGGAGACCCAGTGGTAGCCCTAGCAAAGATAGACTGTCATGCTACACAGGCCATTCTCTCCTACTTACAAGGCAGCAGGCCTCTGCTGAAGCTGCTGTGCCAGATCCCTTCCTCTGGCCCCTAATCCAAAACTCTGCTGAGGAATGGGCAAACTATAGACTAAGAGGCATCTCTTAATGTTGGTATCTAAGCTGCAACTCTCATTATGATACTCTTTTTGTTGGTACTCATCAAGAGCATTTAAAGGTGACAATCAAGTATCCTGTGAAATTATCTGTCTTTGTGCTTTCGGGTATGCAGTGAAATTAACTCTGCCAATTCCTTTATATGCCTGAAAGGGAAACCCACGAGGCAACCTTCTGATCAGCTTTAACTTCCTCAGATCTTTTGGCAAGAATGTCCGAATTGGTACGATTCTACTCCTCTAGTAGCATGTCAATGCAATTGTTGGACAAAGATTTCATGTTTGTAGTACAAACAGCTACGCTGGTACTAAGACATAGTCTAAAGCCTGGTTTGTTCTTCATACCCTTCCCACTCTTGCCACTTTCACTGCAGAAGGGAAAACAAGGGAGCATAGAGTTGAATACCAACTTTTTGCTTGTTTCATGGGTTTGATGAATTCATGACTCAGTGGCCAACCTCTCTGCATTTAGGCCTGTTTTTGTGGATAGCAGTTAACAGGACTTGGAGCCTTTTTAGCATGGTAGAACCTATGAGAGCTTGTACTCTAATGGCATAGTTTTCAAGAAACTGGGGTAATTTTTACATCATAATAGGATCTCAAAATAGGATCTGGTGATCTACAGGGTGTCCCTAAAGTCTTGACACATAGGAAATCTCATTAACTATTCATATTTTCAAGAAATGAAATGAATGAAATTTTCAACAACATTTTATTTTAATTAGCATAAATGAGATTTCATAGGAAGACATAGGAGACACATAGGAAATCTCATTAATTAAATTAAACTAATCTCATTAATACGGAAAATAGTCTCCAACAGCTAACGAAAGCTTTTATTCCACATGAATTTGTCATGGCTAAAATCTATGCTAATTAAATAAAATGTTGAAAATTTCGTTCATTTCATTTCTTGAAAATATACATAGTTAATGAGATTTCCTATGTGTGCAGACCTTAGGGACACACTGTAGAACGGAAGCTCTGGGTTTATATAGACCAGGTTCAGCCTCAAGGAGTGGGAGGACCTTATCATAAATCACTTTTTGGCTCATGTACCCATCTAGGATTCCCCCCTGAGAATATCAGAATTTGGCTTCATTTACCCTCACGCAGGGCCTCTCTGTGGTAAGGTATTTGGTGTGCAATCTACTGCCCATGCAACTCTACTTTAGAAATATCAAACATTGCTTATGTTTTATTTTCTACAGAAAAAGTAAAAGATTCATCAACTCCCATGTAATCATTCAGGCTAATAATACATATAGGACAGCCTTTATTTCATCCAACAGAAAACACAAAACCCTAAGGACTCGCATCCAACTCCATAAAGAGTCAAGACAACTCTCCTTCACTTTCTGTTGAGCCCTGACTCCTCCTGGGACCTAGACATCCCTCTAGAACAGCAAGTTTGAAACATTTTGATCTTAGGATCCCTTTATACTCCAAAATTACTAAAGACTCCACAGTGATTTTGTTTATGTGAGTTATATCTACTGATATTTACCTCATTAGAAATGAAAACATCTGAGTAATGTGAAATGAAAAATAATTTTGACCTCACTGACCAAGGGTCTTAGAGACCCCCAGAGGTCCCCAGATCATAATTTGAGAACTACTGCTCTAGACATAATACTACCTTGTGATTGAGGTCCTCTCTTACCCCCTAAAAAGAAAGAGCAGTAGGCATTAATAGGTTCAAAGTCCCTTCCCCCCAGGACTGGTTAGCCCCCACAATTTACAGAAGGACAAGGTCAAGAATTGTTACTAACAGTATTAGTAGTAGCAGTTGTAATAAGAGCTAGCTTTACCACTTTAAGGTTTGCAAAGCATTTTGTTTATATTAACTCATTTGATCCTCGCCACAACTCTTGGAGGGAGGCATTATAATTATCCCCACTTTACAGGTGAAAAAACTGAGAAGTCTATGATTTGCCCAGAATTACACAGCTAAGTGTTTGAGGCAAGATTTGAGCTCAGGTCTTCCTGTGTCCAAGTCTAGTATTTTTACACACTGTACTACCTGGCTACCTTGATGGCTATCTCTTTTCTTTCTTCTCAATTCTAGTCCTTGCCTGGACCCTAACTTTCTCTGATTATTCCAGGAACTTAGCATTGTCCATTTACTCCTCTTCCCTTCAGAAGTCTTGGTTCAGGAAATAGGCATGGTCTAGAAACTCTGTGTCTCAGAAGTTCCCTCAGCCTTGGGATTTCCCCAGCATTTAAACACTCCCCAGTCACTGCCACTCCACTCGCTGCTAATGACTCTCATTTCTGCAGCTCTAGGCTTGGTCCACAAATTCACACTACTTTGCCATTGTCTCCAGTGACTGACATTTCTGGAGCCATGTACATTCCCTCCTCTCCTGAGGCCAGAAGATTCCCTGAATGGGCCTAAAGTCTGTGCAGGCTTCTCTCCAAAGAATCAGAATTTGCATCTCCTTCCTCCTTTGTCTCTCTGTTTCCCCCTCCCAACTTTTTTTCTATGTATCTCAGTTTTTTGTTTTTCTCTCCATCTCAAATTCTTTCCACTATGGTTTTTATAGACCAACTTTAAGGGTGACTCAGATGTACAAACAGCCATCACTTAATCCATTACCCTCAAATGCTATGAGTCAATCATCCTCAATGTGGTTTCAGGCCTGGATACCCAGGCCAAAGTTACTTATTCATACTTTATCATGGAGATAATATCAATGTCAGAACATCTCAAATACAGTATCAGTGGGGGTGTTTATACCTTCTACAAGGAGATTAGTACCAAAGGAAGAAGAAAGTTCTCCTCCTAAAATCCTGTTAATTTTATACAGGCTTTTCCTGGTCATATCCTTTATATGTGCAAACAAAAAAAATTTTAAGTGATTATTAAGAGACTTGTACTAGAACTGAGACTGTGGTCCTTCACCCAAATCAAAACAACCCCACTCCAGCACAGTTCTGAGACTGAAAATGAGAATCAGTTCTACCAGCATGGAGTCCTCAGAAACTATCTTGTTAAATATATTCTTATTCCCACCTCCCCATTCTTATGTAATTTCATCCAAGAATAAGTAGAGTAGCAGATACATCAGATACTCTGGAGCAGTTAATAATAAATTCTAAAATTTCTGTCTAAGCATAATAAATTCTCCAAAGTAGAATTATGTGAAAGAGGTTTTCAACCACCAATACTCAGTTTTGGGATTTCTTTACTCATTCAGGAACGCCCTCAATCATTGCCACTCAGCAACTACCAGCGCTCCTCATTCTTGAAGGCCCTGGCTCGATTCAGATTCTTGCTACTCTGTGAGTGATGAAAGTCTTGTACTCGTAGAGGGATGTGACTAGGAAGAACTTCATCAAGGCTAATGAGTTTCAGGAATTCATTAAGTTCCTCCATTTTGTGTCTTAAACTTGGATGTGATAGTACATATGTAAGGGGTTTTGAATTTGCTATTCCTATTCCAAACAGCATGCTTACATTCTCAGGAAGAAATTTTTGGGAATTACATTCCCATTCCAATGAATAAATTCAAAAAAGGTAACTGAGGCACATACTTGAAGCAAAACCAGCTTATTAATAGTGATATATATAGCTGTTAACAAAGCAGGTCAGACTGGCCACCTCAGTAAGGCCAATGACCCCAATGAGAAGTAGAAGACCCTTATAATTGACATGCAGGAAAGAAGGGGGTCTGGGGAGGTGGGGAACATTATAATTGGCTATCCTAAGAAAAATGGGTTGGGACTGAGGTGTGGCTAATCACACCTTTCTCTGACAATTAAGGAATGTTAATTGTTTTATGGTACTCATCTGCCTCTTGTAATCTTTGTTATGGGATCAGCACCATTGGCACTGTGGTCTCCTTGGAGGAGATCAAATCTCTATACAAGGGCAGGCAAGGATAGAGACATATTTGGGGGCAGATGGTACCAGGTTAAGCTAGTTGTAGCTAACAATAAGCAGGTATCTCAAACACTAATGGTATAAACAATAACAACTTTTCCTTTCAACCATTATCTTTAAACTAACTGAAGGAAAACTGTATTTATGAGCATAACTCAAGAATGGAGAAATGTGGCTTGACAAAATGAAGCAGTAACACAGACTAGGCACAGGTAGGTGGCACAGTGGGTAGCATCCCAAATCCTGAATTATTTGAGGATAGCATACCAAAAATTCTGTCATTAAAGGACCATTAAAAGCGTATAGTTTATACCCTATGGAAGGAATATATATATCCATAATTTCATTACTATATAACAAAGGTTATTTTTGCAATTTCCATGTTTCAGTACCCTAGGCCTTAGGGTCAATTACAGAATAGAGTCAATTATTAAATGATACAGAATAGTTTTAATTTCCTCACTGTCAAGATAAGTCATCATGCACACACACATATGAATCAGAATTCTTCCTTCCACTCACCACTTTATATTTAAGAGATAAGAAGAAAAGAAAAAAGATGAAAGAAGGATATAGATGAAGAAGAGTGGGAAGAAGAAGGCGATGTTCTGAAGCAGCTGGTACCCACCCTAAAAGAGGGCAGAAATGAAGCTGTCTGTCAAACAACATAATTCTGTCAGTCAGTTTTTCTGAATTGCTTTCCTTTGTTCCAAGGAAGGTTCAGTATGTGTGTGTGTGTGTGTGTGTGTGTGTGTGTGTGTGTAGCAATGAGGGCATAACAGAAAATGAATGTGTTATAAAGAATAAAAAGAATCCATTTTTTTTAAAAAGGACCTGCCAAAAGAAGACCAGGATTACTTTTGACTTTTGTAACCTACAACTGCTGGCAGTCTCTAAGAGATTGTTAACATTGGATAACATGCTGCCCTCAAACCAAAAGAAACTTGAAGTGATCTAGAAGCCTTTCAGATCATCAAGGGAACCAAGAGAAAGATGACCCCTCCTGCTTCACTTCTTCAACCATTTCCAAAGCTAGTAGCACAAAATGCTCCAATGTACACAGGACTACTGTGACATTATAAAATTACTCACAAGTGTCTATTGTATGAGGTTGAATGTACTCTATTCTTGAAGAATGCATCATGAGAACTGTCCTCTTTCTGGCAAATCATAAAACACCACCAAGTATATCACTAGAATAAGGTTTATTCCTAAAAATAGATTTACCTTGTGCTGGTATGTATCTTCTGGGTGTAACAATTCATTTCTGTTTCTTTGTTCTGTAAACAAAGAGAGAGTCAATCAATCCATCAGTCGACCAATGAGCATTTATAATGGATCTACTGAGTATGAAGAACTACACTAGGTACTGGGCATACAAATACAATGAATAAAATAATCTCTACTCAAAAGATGTTTACATTCTAATGGGAAAGAAAGCAAGTACATATCTAAGTACATATAGAATAAATATAAAGAAAATTAATACAAATAAAAACAAAGTTGTTAAATACAATGTAGTTTAGGAAGAAGGGGGTATCAGGAAATACTTCACCTTGTAGAATGTGGCCTTTGAGCTATGTCTTGAAGGCAGAGGGATTCAATGTGGTCAAGGTGAGGAAGGAGTGCATTCCAGGTATGGGGTTCAGCTAATAATACAAAGGGGAGATAGCAGATGGAGGGCTATGACTATGGGATAGAGATAAGGTCAGTTTGTCTGGTTTGCAGAATGTGGGACAGGGAGTAACACTGTGTGAGGATGGAATTGGAACCAGGTCATGAAGGGCTTTAAAAGCTAAAAAGAGTTGACAGTTGACCTTAAAGGCAACAAAGAGCTCCTGGAGTTGATTGAGTAGGGGAGTGATGCGGTCAGATCTTCACTTAAGGAAAAGCAATTTGCCAGTGATATGAAGGAAAGACTATCATGGGGAGAAAGTTTAGGCAGGGAGGCAACCAATTAGGAAGTTGCTGTAATATTCTAGGTGAGATGATGAGAGCCCCAACTAAGGTGATAGCTGTGTGAGTCAAAAAGAAGTCATCCTCTGAAATGTATACAGTGTTTGAAAAACCAGACTAATCTAGACCTTTGGAAATCCAAAAATAATTAGCTATGTGAAAACAAGAATAAAACCAGCAGGATTCAATGACATTATGTAAATATATTTGATATTAAAATCAGCATATACAATCAAGGCTCCCACAGTTTCTAATCTTCAGCTTCATTAGTAGTTAAATATAATCTTGGGATAATGAAATGAAAAGATTTCTTTACAATGCACTAACCTGAAATATAAGACAATAGGCAAGGCTAAAATTGGGTAGAAACCACATGAGATTTTGAATTAAGAACATTTTTATACTGGTACATCTAAATGACATAACAAATGGTAGAGTTGTATGTTGTTCAAATCATACATTAAATGTATTTTTAAAAGCAAGCATGCTATTTAAAGGAATTCTTCAGTGAATCCTATGTTTTTAGCAAATAATTTTACAATAAAGCTAATGATATAAATCCCTTAATCGATCAGTTATTTAAGTTTAAATTTCCATATACTGAATTTTCCTGTAATAAGGCTCACATATTTTAGAAGTCTAATGTACTTAGCTAAGCTAGAGAGAAAAACAGCTTGATCAATGCTCCCTGGGGTAACAATGAGAAGAAATAACTTTATCATCTCTTTTTTGCTTTTATATATTCAGCACTCTGCTAAAACTCTTCATAAGAGTGTCATCATGAAATGGAAATAACTAAGGGTTTTCAAAGGCTATAATACTGAAGGAACCTAAGTTCTACAAGTATTGACAAACTAAAAAGGTTCTAAGTGTCCACCTGGTTATACATGTCTGTTATCTAATACCCAGACTACTTATATTTAAAAAGTCTCAGAGAGCGGCTAGGTGGTGCAGTGAGTAGAGCACTGGCCCTGGAGTCAGGAGGAACTGAGTTCAAATCCAGCCTCAGACACTTAACACTTACTAGCCTTGTGACCTTGGGCAAGTCACTTAACCCCAATTGCCCTCCAAAAAGCCAAAAAAAAAAAAGTCTTAGGCCTGCGTGGTGGCACAAGGCTAAAATCCTAGTAATAGGGAAGAATGAGGTTGATGGATAGCCTGAGTTCTGGAGTTCTGAGGTGCAATAGGACTAAAGCTAATTGGGTGTATACACTGAGCCCATCATCAATATGGTGATCCTCTAGGAGTACAGCCATTAGCTTGCCTAAGAAAGGGGAAAACTAGCCTAGATCAGAAAGAGGAAGCAAGTTACAACCACCATGTGGATCAATATTGGGCTCAGGCTCACAAGTAGCCACTGCATTTCTAGCCTGGGGAAAAATAGAGAGAACCAGTTTCAAAAACAAAAACCAAGTCTCATCACCAGAATGATAGCCACTAGGCGGCTTTTTGTTGATGTTTCTGCCACAGCAATTCATGAAGACCTCTCCTGGACTTCTCACACTGGAAATATTTTCCATCCCTGTGGCCTCTTACTCTGATTGGTTCTTCCCTATCCTGCATTTTTAAGGAGCCAGTCCAGGTCTGCCATGCCTTAATTCCCATCCAGACTTCACTCCTGACTGTCAGGACATTCCTCTATATATTTTACCTACCCTCACAAAGACTCTAAAGTACTGGAGAATTGTAATGTTTTGGTAGAAGGAGTGTCCATATTGATGAAATAAGATCTTTCATTGGTTTGTGGACAGATTTCAGGATCTTTGGGGTTCACAGACAGATTTTAGGGGGTTCATGTATGGATGGGAAAACAAATTACATCTTTATCTTCACAGTCCTCTAACTGAAATTTTATATTTCCTTCAATTGTGAATGTAGGAGCCAACACATGGAGGTTCATAGGCTTTAACAGACTTCCAAAGGGGTCCATAATATATAAAAAAGTTAAGACCTTTGTTTTAAAGGATATATCCCTGAATATGGAAATACTAATAAATTTTTCCCTAATGTTTGGTACTGATTAGTGACAAGGAAAAGAAAGTGAGAAAAGATGCCTAGATTAGGTAAAAAGATCACAAAACATCCATAACCTATAAATCTAAACTATTTTAAAGAGAAAACAAATTGGTTAGGGACAATCAATTATATTTCTTATTAATCTTCATGACAGCATTCACATCTCCATAAATACTATGAGCTTAACCCTTTCATACATAGTTGAAGTATTAGTATGGAAAAAGAAAATTAGTTTAAAGGAAGAAGTCATTGGTAAATTAGTCAACAGAAAGAATTTGTCTCCTGTGTAAAAGTATGATATAGGGGAATATCAAACTTTCTAGTGTATGTAGAAATGAGAATAAGGTAGAACCAGAAGGAGATCCAAAATGGATAATCAGGCTGGTTCTGTATCTTCTCTCCAGATTTTAATGTTAAATAACTACAACAAAAACAACAAAAACCTAGGATACAATATAACATCTTCTAAAAGCCACAGTGCCAAAACATGGCTCCTTAGAGTGGGGCTTCTTAAACTTTTTCCAGTCGACCATTTTTTGCCCAAAAAATTTTTATGTGACCCCTAGTATATAGGTATATAAAATAGGTATACAAATAAACTATTTACTAATAATAAATCATAAAGAAATTTGTTTTAAAACAATTCTGTGATATATATATATAATTTTACCATTTATTAAAGACAAAAGGAAATCTGCATACTAATGAAATGGATGTGCTTGTTGATCTTTACATAAAGAATTAAATCTTAGCAGAATATTTGATACTACAGGACAAAGAACATCTTCAACAGTTTTCAGAGTTAATCGGTACTTTGATTTTATAACTGTCATTGATGAGAACACACAAATATGTAGTACAAAATGGCTGAAGTATGTTTAGGGATATTTCAGAAATTGTTAGAAATTCTGCCCTAATTCCAAGCCAAAATTCACTGAATGATTTTGTATGTACAGTAAAAACACTGTAATTCGGGCGGCTAGGTGGTGCAGTGAGTAGAGCGCCGGCCCTGGAGTCAGAAGGACCTGAGTTCGGATCCGGCCTCAGACACTTAACACACACAAACAAAAACCTAGCCGTGTGACCTTGGGCAAGTTACTTAACCCCAACTGCCCTCAAAAAAGCAAAAAACAAACAAACAAACAAAAAACCCCACTGTAATTCATAACACACAATAGTCTCGAAACTGAGTCAAAATGTTTCTGGAAGCGTTCATTGGTGCTGTGTGGCATGATGGTATATGCAGTATAAAGTTGTATGTTCAGAACCAAGGCTACAGAGAAATTGTGCAATACAACACGGGCAAGCACTGATTCTCAATTAGTTTTTGGTCATTGCACATTCAGAAACATTTTACTGTTGCCAAATTTTTCATGACCCCCACATTCAGTTACACGACCCCATTTGGGGTCACAACCCACAGTTTAAGAAATACTGCAGAGGAGCAAGGAGTAAAAAAGAAACCTTTTTCCATTTCTATGTCTGGTAGACACAGTGAAAGCTAACAGCCTGAAAAGTACTGAAATACTCAAGAAGATAGATAAAACACACACATGTGTTAGGTTTTTCTCTTTTTTGTATAATAAGGTTGTTGTGTGATTTCAGTTGTGTCTGACTCTCTGTAACCCCATTTGGGGTTTTCTTGACAGAGATACAGGAGAGAGGCAAATAGGGTTAACTTGCTCTATTTGCCCAGTGACTTGCCCAAAGTCATACAGCTACTAAGTGTCTGAGGCTGTATTTGAACTCAAGTCCTCCTAAGTCCAGGTCAGGCACTTTATCTATTATGCCACCTAACTGCCCTGTCTAGGGTAGGAAAGTTGTAATTATGTATTTGGAATTTTGAAAAGAGTCTTCTCCATTGTTCCCTAACTAAAACGAAGCCACTACCAGGAATTGCAATGTCTCAAAGTAGGATTTACCTAGGTTTTTGTTCCTTTCCCTTTTTTCCTCCCATTCATTTGCATGAAATCTCAGTGAGGACCTTGGTGCTGAGAAAACTGGAGGGTACTCAGATGCAAGGACCTCTCTGTGGTTCCTTATAAGAGTGGCTTCTAAAACGTTGCCAAACAGATACAGTTTAGCAGTCATATGTTAAGCAGTGAGTTAGAAGGATTATCTAAACCTAGAGGCTTCAAATAGAAACACACCCCTCCTTTTGGAGAGCCTACTAAAACCAAAGCTCTGACAACTGTCAGACTCTCTTTGTGGGGAAGAAAAAACAATAAAAGTGTTTCCCTTAAAGCAGGAAACTGGGGTAAATTTTTTTACACCAACTTTTTCTAATAAAAGTTTCATTTCTCAAATATATAGAGAAGTGAGTCAGAGTACTATGAGTCATTCCCCAATTGATAAATGGTCAAAGGATATTAACAGGCAGTTTTCAGACAAAGAAATCAAAGATATCTATAATCATTTGAAAAAAAATGATCTAAATAAATAAACATCGACTACAGAAATACAAATTAAAACAACTCTGATGTGCCACCTCAAATCTATCTGATTGTCTGGTTGGTTGTTTTCCTTCATTCTTGAAGAGGACCAAAATGATATCACTATGCTAGAGTCAAGTTTCAATGTATCTGACTAGCTGATCAGACCAATACAAGTTTGGAATGTTCTATTGCAGGTTGGGCACAAATAATCCATGTGAACACTGGGGGGTGGATACTATAAATTTGCACATCTCACGTTTCTTTTGAGCTACTTCAATTCTGCTTTGCTTATAGAGAATGATAAGGGCAAGCCATGCTGAACAGTCCTGTGGCAGTGTCTCCCATGTCACACAATCAATTCCAAGTATCAATAGTGATACTTGCAGCTGCTGTGGAGGTATAAGACCAGTGACACCAGCACACAGAAGGGCTGCTAGCAAAGGTTCTTTGATCTGCTTTTCTAAAGGAAAAGCTTTCCTTTAGAGGGTCAACAATCTTACTTTAATTAAACAATGTAGACAGATAAGTAGAAAGAAGTCAGTATCCAAGAAAGAATCCAATAGTCTAAACAAAGTAACATATATAATCACCAGACCAGCAAGCACCAACATCTGGGTCCACCAAGTCAGGGAGTCCCTTAACAACAGCTACCCAGAGTCTCATCTGTTCAAATCACAAAGAAGCATTCTTTCCATGAGTTAGCCCCAAAGTAAAATACCAACCTCCCACTATATCCAACTAATAGGCTTAAAGCCAGAAGGCATCACAACTCATGTGACTCAGCATCTAATTGGCTCAGTACCAAAAGGTGTGAAAGCCTTCCTGCAAGCAAGCCTTCTTGTAAGTAAGCTTCCCCACCCCCAAGGCAATACGGGCTCTGTGAATATATAGTTTTTATCTGATGGGTTCTATGTGACTCAGGATGTGTCACAGCTGTGAACTAGACCAGAGCTCAAAGCAGCAAGACATCTGTCTGCCTTTAGAGCTGGGAACATGACCCCTGTTCCAAGGGAAAAAAGGGCACGTGGTCACATAGGCCTACTAATGAATGAGGAAGATCTTATATTCCATTAACCCTACACCTTGAGAGTGTCCTTGTATTGCTTCTTCTGACCACCATGTGAGTGCTTACCCTGTGTGAGTTCTCCATAAAATAGTCTTTTTGGCAAGTGTATGCTTGGCATTCAAGTGACATAGCAAGCCCATCATAGTTGCGTTCTCTGAAGCAGAGTTTGAATGCTTGGCAGTTTAGTTCAAGAAAGAACCTCAGTGTCTGGTATCTTATCCTGCCAGGCTGGCTAATCTGATTGGTTAATCTGATAGAAAAGGAAAATGACAAATGTTGGAGGGATTGTGGGAAAATTAGGTTAAATGCACTATTGGGGGAGCAATCTGATCCAACTATTCTGGAAAACAATTTGGAACTATGCCCAAACTGTACATACACTTTGATCCTGCAACACCACTATATGCTCCATATTGCAAAGACATCCAAAAAAGGGTAAAAGGACATATTTGCACAAAAATATTTATAGCAGCTCTTTTTTTGGTTGCTAAGAATTGGAAATAAAAGGGATGCCCTTCAATTGGGGAATGGCTAAACAAGCTGTGGTATATGGAATATTATTGTGCCATAAGAAATGACAAATAGGATGATTTCAGAACAAGCTAGAAAGACTTACATGAACTGATGCATAGTGAAATGAAAAGAACCAGGAAAACGTAGTGCACAATAACAGCAACATTGTGAAGTGAAGAATTGTGAATGATTTAGCTATTCTCAGCAATACAATGATCCAAAAAAATCCCAAAGGACTAATATCTGCCTCCAGACAAAGAACTGGTATTGATTTAATTCACACTGAAGCATGCTATTTTTCACTTTCTTTTTTTTCCCTTTTATTTGATTCCTCTTGTACAAAATGACTAATAAGCAAATGTTTTACATAATTGCACATGTATAACCTATATCTGATTGCCTACCATCTCAGAGAGGAGGAAGTGAAGGGAGGAATAGAATTTGGAACTCAAAACTTTAAATAAAAATGTTCTAAAACTTGGGGGGGAAAAGGTCAGTACCCTAGGCAAAAATGGGATTGAGAGGGACTAAAAAAGTAATGAAATTGCCATCTATGCCATACTACTAAGACTAGAATACTTTCTAAAGGAAGAGACTGAGAAGAAAGGATTAAAGAGTGAAGCTAGTTTCTCCAATAAAAAGAAGGGGCCCTTTAAGAGATTTTACAAAAGAAAAACCCAACAGGATGAGGTCTAAGACTGGAAGCCACAGGTGAAGAAGCAGCCCCACTGTGAAGCCCCCAAAATGGGTGCAAACACCCAGCTGTCCATAATGTTAACACAGGGATTTATTCTCATTGTTTTTGTTTTTTAATCAGATTTTTGGTGGGAGAAAAGGAGAAAACCTTTAAGATTCTTTCTGCTTTCATAATCTGGACCAGGTTGGAGAAGGCAGAGATAAAAACAGATAAAGAAAAGGAAGGAAAAGTGTTTTTCTTTCTCTTTCTTTTCTCCTGGTTTATAGAAACCAGTTTGAAACAATTTAGCACAATTTAATTGGTTAGGTAAATGAGTGGTCTTTAAACTCACTGGACAGTTATAAAAGATAAGAGAGAAAGTTTAAGCAAATAGGGATGAGGAAATGGGTAGAAAGTTAAGAAATTTGTAGTCTGTTTGCCCTAACATTGTGAATAAAGGATTTGAAAATGAAGAGTTTGGAGTTTTGGAAGGAGAGGTTTTAGGAAGGTTTTTTTTTTTATCCCATTCAGATAAAACAAATATGAGAAACTTTATTTGGTTATTCTTTATATATGGAAAATATAGAAATATATTTACAGCATTGAATTATTTGAGGATAGCATACCAAAAATTCTGTTGTTAAAGAAGCATATACTTTATACCTTATGGAAGGAATATGTATCCATAATTTCATTACTACATAACAAAGGCTATTTTTGCAATTTTCATGTTTCAGAAAATCTTCATAGATCCCAAAAGAGGGTTGAAAATACATGCCTGTCACTTTAAATCTTTGTCACTAGAGTAACCTGAAAGTAGCTGGCCCTATAATTTGTTAGGAATGAATGGACCTTGGGACCTTATATGATTACATATTAAAATATAAATCCAGATCTGACTGAATTTATTCTAGTCTCATTTAAATGAGATGTGTTCTCTTGTTAGGATAATTGTGATCTTTGACCTTTTTTAAGTAAACCAAGCCTTAAAAGAAAAGACATTTAATATTGGACATTAAGAAAATATGTTTGGAAACTATAAAAATAAATTTCTTTAAAGCATAATTGGATCAAAATTAACTCTATACTGGTCTTGAATGTAATGATCATAGAAGGCCAAAAGTGGTAAGATGAACAATTTTCTATTTAAGATAACTTGAGGTATGGAGCCAAGATGGTGGAATAGAAACAGGACTTGCATGGCTCCAGCTTCCACCTCCTCCAATACATGTAAAAAATGACTCTAAACAAACTTTAGAGCTACAGAATCCATGAAGTAACAGAGAAACAAATCTCCCACTGAAGGAAGACTGGCAGGACAGCAGGAAGGTTCTACTGCAGTGCACTGGGAGTCAAGTGCAATACCCACTGAGCCCATGGGTTTTAGCCCTAGTGTGGCCCTGACCAGAGGTGGCTAGAGCAGACTTCAGGAGAGTAAATAACCAGAAGCTGTAGCTGTTTACAGACTTCTCAATACACAAATGCCAAAGACAAAGTAAAAGGTTAGTGTGGAACCTTTTTGGAACAGGGGGAGCACAGTCTGACTGCTGCCCCAGAGTGAGAAGTAGAGAAGGCATGGTGCCTTTAGCTACTGCCACATGGCTGCTTCCAGAGCTCCTGGCCTGCAGGTTGTAGGGGGACCAAGCAACCATTCAGACAGTAATTGCTCTTGCTTTGACCTGGTGGTTTTGGGTGGTAGTCCTGGGGTGTGTGACCAGTGGGCCAGAGCATGTGGGGGCTGTAGAGAGGGCTCCCATCTAATAGCTCTGCAGCTTCAAAAACCCCAGCCATTTGGGATATAGCTCTCTCCATTCTGGAAGCAGAGTTCTACTATGGCAAAGAGCTCAAAAGTCTAGTAATTGGCTGCCAATATGAGCAAGCACAGGAAGAACAAATAATAGAATCCTTTTGGGGGGACAAAAAGGATCAAGGCATGGAGCAGGAGGAAGACAGTGAAGTCAGAACTCCTGTATCAAAAGCCTCCAAGAAAAATATGAACTGCTTACAGGCCATGGAGGATCTCAAGAAAGATTTTGAAAATCAAGTAAGAGAAGTGGAGGAAAAATTGGGAAAAGAAATGAGAATGATGCAAGAAAACCATGAAAAGTTAGTCAACAGCTGGCTAAAGAAGACCCGAAAATACACTGAAGAAAATAACACCTTAAAAAATAGACTAACTCGGGGCGGCTAGCTGGCTCAGTGAATAGAGCGCCAGCCCTGGAGTCAGAAGGACCTGAGTTCATATCCGGCCTCAGACACTTAACACACACAAACAAAAAACCTAGCCGTGTGACCTTGAGCAAGTTACTTAACCCCAATTGCCCTCCAAAAAGAAAAAAAAATAGATTAACTCAAATGGCAAAAGAGGCCCAAAAAGCCAATGAGGAGAAGAATGCTTTAAAAAGCTGAATTTGCCAAATGGAAAAGGAATTTCAAAAACTCACTGAAGAGAATAACTCCTTTAAAATTATATTGGAGCAATTGGAAGCTAGTGACTTTATGAGAAATCAAGATATTATAAAACAGATCCAAACAAATGAAAAAATAGAAGGCAATGTAAAATATCTCATTGGAAAAACCACTGACCTGGAAAATAGATTCAGGAGACATAAATTTAAAATTATTGGACTACCTGAAAGCCATGATCAAAAAGAGTCTAGACACCATCTTTCAAGAAATTATCAATTTTCCCTGATATTCTAGAACCAGAGTGCAAAACAGACATGGAAAGAATTCACCAATTGCCTCTTGAAAAAGATCCCAAAAAGAAAACTCCTAGGAATATTATAGTCAAATGCCAGAGTTCCCAGGTCAAGGAGAAAATACTGTTAAGTAGTCAGGAAGAAATAATTTAAGTACTATAAAACACAATCAGAATAACACAAGATCTAGCAGCTTCTACATTCAGGAATAGAAGGGCTTGGAATATGATATTCAGGAGGTCAAAGGAGCTAGGACTAAAACCAAGAATCACCTACCCAGAAAAACTGAGTATAATGATACAGGGAAAGATATGGTAAATCAATGAAATAGAGGACTTTCAAGCATACCTGTACACATATATACACACACTCACATATGTATTCATATACCCATATACTCTCCTATATAGACATATAGACATATATATATACACACATTTTTATTCTCTTCAACTATTCTCATACTGAGAAAAGTTTCATATGTTACAATTATTGTTTTTCCATGTAGGAATGTAAATAGTTCAACTTTGATAAGTTCCTTATGATTTCTTTTCCCTGTTTACCTTCTCATGCTTCTCTTGCTTCTTGTATCTGAATGTCAAATTTTCTATTCAACTCTGGTTTTTTCTTCAAGAATACTTGAAAGTCCTTTATTCCACTGAATGACCATATTTCCCCCTGAAACATGATACTCAGTTTTGCTGGGTAGGTGATTCTTGGTCTTAATTCCAGTTCCTTTGCCCTCCAGAATATCATATTCCAGACCCTTCGATCCCTCAGTGTTGAAGCTGCCAGATCCTGTGCTATCCTGATTATGTTTCTACAATATTCAAATTGTTTCTTCCTGGCTGCTTGTAATATTCTCTCCTTGATCTAGGAGCTCTGGAACCTTGCTATAATATTCCTAGGAGTTTTCATTTTGAGATCTTCTATAACAGGTGATAGGGGGATTCTGCCAACCTCTATTTTGCCCTCTGGTTCTAAAATATCAGGGCAGTTTTCCTTGAGAATTTCTTGAAGGATGGATTTCTAGGTTCTTTCTTTGATCATGGCTTTCTATTAGTCCAATAATCTTTAAATTATCTCTCCTGGATCTATTTTCCAGGTCAGTGGTTTTTCCCATGAGATATTTCACATTGCCTTCTATTCTTTCATTTGTTTGGATCTCTTTAACAGTATCTTGATTTCTCATACAGTCACTAGCTTCTGGTCAAATCACACAACACTTCTCAAAGTGAGCCCCAAAGCAAAGCCTCACATCAGGGATTATATAGCCTTCTCCTGGTTCAGAGAATGTAACCACCCTCTTGACCCAATGTCCAATCACACAGCATCAAGGTATAGGCATACCTGAAAACCAAGCCTCCTGCCACAGGCTCCATGTGACCACATTCAGCCTATTAGGAGGCAGAGTATATTTTCAAATCAAGGAAGGTTTTCAGAGCCTCTTAAGCCTATCAAAGGGCCTAGGGGCAGGAAAGGTCTTTAAATTTGCATTTCTATTACATGCCCCAAGATCTTTCATGCCCATAGCATACACAATTTACATTTGAATTAGCATTAAAACATCTCTCAGGTCACATTTTCCAGGTACATAAGAAAATCACAATATAATCTCAAAGTACAATAGTCCAAATCTTCCACTCATGGGGCATGTGTTAACTCAGTCACTTATCAGTAACGATCATATAATAGTCACAATATAATATTCACAACATAGTCTCAAAGTAAAATAGTCACTCTTAAGTTAACTCAATCAGTCACTTATCAGTATTTTCAAAGTACATGGTCAAAGTTTTCCACTCATGGGGAGAAGTCTTGATTAACTCAATTAGTCACTTATCAGTAGTTTCAGAGTACATGGTCAAAGTCTTCCACTCATGGGGCAAAGTCTTGATTAACTCAATCAGTCACTTATCAGTAACAATATCTCAAAGTACTCAAAGTACTATCAGCCATTTATTCAGCAAAGTCTTACTAAGTATGCCCATAGCATAAATAATTTACATTTGAATTAGCACTAAACATCTCTTAGGTCATATTTTCAAGGTACATCTAAAGTTAGCAAAGTGGCCATTGGGTCTTAAACACAAAGTACATTGAATTATCCCATCAATTCAAAACAAGAGTCCAAATAAAGTTCTCTTGGGAGGAGGGGTTGTCCTTCCGATAACACTACTCCAGCCCCTGCTTTCAAGTCCAGAGAGAGAGCTGGGCAACAAAACCAATGTGGGGTCCTTGGGGTCCACAGAACTTCACCCCACCCACAATAGTCACAAGTTCATCCTCCACCTGTGTCCCAAACTGTGGGATGCAGCAAGGAAACACATTCAATACCCCTGCTTTGCCACACAGTCCTTATCTTGTCCTGTTGCTGAATTCCAAACTCCTGGGTTCCTTCTCCTCCCTCAGAAGGCAGCAGTTCCTGGCTTCTCCACAGGTCTTGATGCAGGCAGCTCACCATTCCTGCTCTCAGCTCAGTGAAGTCAGCATGTAAGCCATTCTTCTCTCCTGCTCCATGGCTCCACAGAGTCACAGCTACCAAAACTGGGAAACAAACAATTATCCCAGCCCCCATACTTTCCTTTTACTCAGCAGATCCCATCCTCATCACCATTTTGTAACGGCAAGCACCCCAACATCCCCAAGGTTACTGCCAACACAGGTTCTTAGATCTGCTTTTCTAAAGGAAAGCAACTCAAAATGGGTTAACAAGCTTACTTTAATCAATCAAACATATATCACTTACCTAGTTCAGGGGAAAAAGGTCAGCACCCCGAACTTCAGAGTATACAGACAGAACTTACAAGTGAGAGAAACAAACAGATCAAGCAGACAGGCTTCCAAACTACCCAACCATTACATCAATACCAAATCACAGTTACCAGAGAGCGAAGCATCAACATCTGGGTTTTCAAAGCTAGGGGGCTCTCAATGGCTGCCCAGAGTCTCATCTGGTCAAATCACACAGCACTTCTCAAAGTGAGCCCCCTCTTATCTGCTTTTTAAGGTACTCTATGGCCTGTAACCAGCTCGTATTTTCATTTGAAGCTTTTGGTGCAGGAGCTTTGACCTTACTGTCCTCCTCCTGTCCCATGCTTCAATCCTTTTTTTGTCCCCCAAATAGGAGTCTAATGTTGAATTCTTCTGTTTGTTTTGCTTCCTTTGCCTGGACATGTTGCCATTCAATCACTTGACTTTTGGGCTTGTTGCCACAGTAGGACTCTGCCACCAGCCAGGGGAGCTTGCCTCCCAAATGCTGGGGTTTTCTCAGCTGCCAGAGGTATTAGTTGGGTGCCCTCTTTGAAGCCTCCACACACCCTGGCAAGCTGGTCACACACCCCAAGACATCCACCCTAGACTGCAATCCAGATCCAAGAAGGTTAAAGCAAGAGTGATTACCCCTCAGACTTGTTGCCCAGTCCCCCTACAGCCTGCAGGCCAGGAGCTGAAGTTGCCACATAGCCGGGCTGTGCTGTGGCTCCTCAGTGGCTTCTCGCCCAGGGGGAAGAGGCCAACGCACTCCCCACCAGTGGGTCCCAAAGTCCATACTTCACTGAATTCTCACTTTGTTCTTAGCATCTATGTGTTGGTAATTCTGGAAAATGGTCGCAGCTGCTGGTGTTCTGAAGTCCCTACAGCCAGCTGCTGGTCAGGTCTGCCCTGGGGCTAAAACCTCTGGCTCACACTGGGCTGGGATTGGCTCCCAGAGCACTGTGCTGGCTGATTCCTGCTGGGCTGAGGGGCTGTCCTCAGTGGGAGGTCAGCTTCTCTGTGTCACTTTGTGGGTTCTGTAGCTTTCAGCGTCTCCTTTTACATAAATTGGGGCAGGTGAGAGCTGGACCTGCTCTGAAGTCCTGTTTCTACTCTGCCATCTTGACTCGGCCCACCCCAATTCAATCAAATTTTACTGGCAGTAAGTTTTATTTCACATATTGTATATGTTATTATTATATTTCTAAATTTTCTTGTATTGTGAATTTGGGAAACCATTACACAAGAAATGCTATCAAGAAGAATATGCTACTGCATCCTGTTTTGATATGGATGCTGTGAAATTATTAAGTTATTAGATGCTGTTGTCATCAAGTTAAAGCCTACAAGTATTTAACTGAGAATACTTTGGTTTAAAAGGAAGAATAGTAATTACTTACTGTGTGGAAAAAGTACCAAAAAAGGAGAAACTTTGTAAATCTCCTCAAATGTAAATTTGCCAAGTTTCTCCCCATCAATCTTATTTTTGAGAAAGGTCATAAAATCTTACCAGCCATGTGAAAGAAGTTGACTAAGTGTTGTAAAATTCTAAAATAATGAATTGTTTTACTGAAAAACTGGGATCCACCTTCCATCACAAACACTCACCACCTACAAGTCTGGGTGAGTTTTGTCTGATCTATTACTCAGCTATCACTTGTAAAAATTATGAAATCATACCTGTTAATAAGTAGTACATATTGGAGTTGCATCTTCAAGCCAACTTGGCTAACAACAGACCAAGACTTCATTTTGTTTCAGGAGATAATGGGTGATACAAATGGAAGGCTTGCTATAGTCAACCTTTATCTGGGGTATAAAGTCAACTATTATGTATTCATTATATGTGTGTGAAATTCCAGAATGTAATTATTCTTATATTATAAATGAGGGGTAAATAAAATGTCCTTATATATGTTCATTGTTAACTATTCTTGTAAACTTGAGAAAAGTGATAATAACCTAGCCCTAAACTGTGATTAGTGTAATTTCATTATTTGAGGCAAACTCTCATGGGGCTTTAATTTGGTATTCTTCTGAGTTTTGATTTCAGGAGTAATTGTCTGAATTGATATTAAGCCAAAGTCCCCCATTCAAGGGGAATGCCACATACTGCCTGAAAGGAGTGCAGGTTGAGGTACTACTACAGTTGGATATCTATGACTGGGCAAGGTAAGGGCTTAACTCAGTTTCCCCATTGTGCTCTTCCCTTTCTGAACAGGAAATTTTCCCACCTGGTAAATTCTGACCTCAGCTTTGATATCCTGAGAATAAATGTAGATCTTTGCTACATGATAAGTTTTTTAATATGACTTGTTCATGGAATCAGACAGAACTAAGGGAGTTTTCTCCTGCTGTGGCTCATCCAAATCAGTCTGTGCCCTTCAAGGGACAATCTCGATTCCATCATAACCATGTCCCTCCCTTTTCCTTTCATAGCAAATTCTATAATCAAGGCAGGTGAACAGTGGATGTTTGTCACTAAAATATTAAATCTATTAATTTACATATTAACACTAAAATATCTGAGTTACTATAATAGGATGCAAGTATGGAAGATCTTACTACTTTTAATCTGAATTTGTAGTCAACTCCATATCTTGAGCATCTAACTGAATGAGTTCTTTGGCTTGCCATCCCCTTGCTAATAGTTATATATCCATGTATCACATTAGGCCCTTCAAGTATTTTACTCCTTCAGCAAGATATGAAGATAACATGTAAATCCTCAAAAGAAAGGGATAGAGTGAAAATATAAAAATGCTTTGGAAACAAAATAATAATGTAATATAAATTTTACTGGGATGGAAAACTTTGAGAAAGCAACAAGATTAAATGGTAGAAAACCTAAAGACTATACACACAAACACATACATATACATATACATACACATATACATATACATACATACATACATACATGATTGACTTCCTAGTGTCTCAAATGTGAAAATACAGGCTTTGAGTGTTTTAGTGAATAAGTTCTAAAAATTGAATTAGGGATTTTACATATAGAAATGCATTAATACTTGTAAAGAAATTTTAAATCATTGTCCTATTTTTTTGCTTTAAACAGTATCTTATTTTTTCCCAAATTACTAATAAAGAAAATTTTTAGCATTCATTTTTACAAGATTCTGAGTTCTAAATTTTTCTCCTTCTTTCCTTCCCCTCCCCTCTTTTGAAAATGGTAGGCAGTTTTATATAGTTTTATATATGTCATCATGTAAAGCATAATTCCATATTTATCAAAATTGTGAAAGGAGAAACTGATCAAAAGTAAAAAAAAACACACAAGAAAGAATAAAATAAGTGAAAAAATATGTATCAATTTGCATTCAGAGTCCATCTTCTTTATCTGGATATGGATAGCATTTTTCTTCCTCCTTCCTTTGTACTTGTCTCAGATCATTGCGCTGCTGAGAAAAGCTGAATCATTCATAGTTGTTCATCACATGAGGTTGCTGATACTATGGACAGTGTTTTCCTGGTTCTACTAATTTCACTTAGCATCAGTTCATACATGTCTTTCCAGGTTTTTTTCCAGCAATGTTTTGCTTCTGTCTACTTAGCAACAGCTAAGTCCTGCATGATCCTTGTGACTCCCTAATATTTGAATTGTTTCTTTTTGGACATTTGCACTATTTTTTCCTTGACCTGATAGTTCTGAAATTTGACTATAATGTTCCTTGGGGTTTTTATTTTAGGATCTCTTTCCTTAGATGATTAGTGTATTCTTTCAATGCCTATTTTGCCCTCTGGTTCCAGGACATCAGGGTAGTTTTCCTTGATAATTTCTTCAAAGATGCTGTCCAGATCCTCCTCTTTGATTATGGCTTTCAGGTAGTTCAATGATTCTGATACTGGCTCTTCTGGATCTATTTTCCAGGTCAGTTGTTTTTTCCATAAGGTATTTTACATTTCCTTCCTTTTTTTCATTCTTTTGAATTTTTTTGATTGAGTCATGATATCTCATACAGTCATTAGTTTCTACTTGCACAATACTGACTTTTAAGGTGTTGTTTTCCTCAATTAGCTTTTGTACTTTCTTTTCCACTTGGCAAACTGTACTCTTTAATGAGTTTTCTTTTATGGATTTTTGTATCTCCTTTTCCATTTGGCCAATATGACTTTTTAAGCCATTTCCTAAGCTATCTGTCTTTTTTCATAATTCTCTTGCATCACTTTCATTTCTTTTCCCCATTTTTCTTCTACCTTTCTTATATGATTTTTAAGCTCCTTTTTAAGCTCTTCTATGAGTTCTTTCTGGGTTTCCAATGACTTCCCGTTTTTCTTTGGGGTTTTGCCCATAGGTGTTCTAACATCATTGTCCTCTTCTGAGTTTGTCTTGGTTTTCCCTGTCACCATAATAACTTTCTGTGGTCAGATTCCTTTTTTGTTTGTTTGTTTTCTGCTTATCTCTCCTCTCCAGCCCCTCCCACCTCACCTCCCCCCCCACTTTTTTTGGATTTTCTCCTTTATTTTAAATTTGGGCTCTGCTCCCAGGGTGGAAGGGTCACTGTCTCCAGCTTCTTGTGCTACTGGGTCCTGGCTGTTTATCTGATGCTGTACTGATGTTGCCCTGAGACCCACAGAGGACCCTCTCATCTGTTGCTGCACTGTGGAGGTAGAGTGGCAGTGGCTGGTGCTGCTGGAGGCTCCAGGGGTTTTGGCAGCTTACCTGGCGCTGAGCCTAGTGGTGGTGTCTGGGTATGCTACAGTCTAGTGGGTTTTTGGGTTTTTTTGCATTTTCCTGGGGCTACACTAAAGCATGTGGAAGTCTAGCCACTGAAGTACACCTGCCCTGAGCCATGCTGAATCATGTAGAAGTTCAGTTACCATAGGACATCATACCCAGGCAACACTAACATACTCTGAGGTCTGACCACCACAGGACACCTGTCTTGGCTGTGCTGAAGCACACTGTGGTTCTCAGAGCTAGAGCCTGCCAGTTCTCCAGCTATGCTAAGGCATACAGGAATCCTGGTGTTGGCATTTTCCCATTCTACCACACTGGGGCTCAGGCTCTCCCACTGGCTTGCTGGGGTGGGGCTTGCTGGGCCACTTCCTGTCCTGGACTGCATTCTCCTTTTACCTGAATGAGACAGACCTTTCTGGCCGATCTTCCAATTCTCCTGGACTAAAAGGCCACTTTACCCTATCTTTTTGCTGACTCTACTGGTCCAGGATTTGTTCTGGGGTGCTATTTTATGGTTGTTTGAGGGGTGAATGTGGGAGAGTGACAGTGATTTACTGCTTATTCTGCCATCTTGGCTCCCATGAGTCCTATTTCCCTATTTTGACATCGCTGTCAGATAATATTAAAGGACAGAAGGGCTTATTTTCCAAGTTAGGAACTTAGGGATCTTTTTAAGATTCCTTTTTCAGCCTATTAGGTAGCACGGTCCATATCAGATACAAGGTCTGGGTGAAGACAGAAGGTGCAAGTGCTATGTAAAACTGAAATTCTATGAAGTTTCAGATGAATTATGGGTTCCTAATTTGGTGTTCTTCTTATAGTCCTGTTGTTATTAAGACTGGTTCTGGGGGCGGTTAGGTGGCACAGTGAGTAAGAGCTCCAGCCTGGAGTCGGGAAGACCCAGGATCAGTTCTGGCCTCATACTTAACACCCACATAAAAATAAGTGGCCGTGTAACCTTCGGCAAGTTACTTAACCCCAATTGCTTTAAAAAGAAAAAGACTGGTTCTGTAAGATCTGAATGGGTTTTTAACCACATGAACTAATTACTGGGAAGGCCAATCTGATTAGATTTTTAACAGTTTGCTAAATTATGTAAAGTCTTAAAACTAACAGCATTATTTAGAGAATCTCCTCAAGTTACCTGGAACCTGGAGATGGCTGAGGAAATGTCTCCACAGACCTATCTGATCCATAAGCAGCTGTTTGAGAGATGCACAGAAAGTACCTACCAGGCCCCTGAAGATCATGGAAGCTACAAAAAGACTTAAAATCCCTGAGGCTACTACTATATTGGATTTCTTTATTCACCTATTGTAACTTTGTTTGTTGTATTAATCATGTGCATGTTATGAACTAGTTACTTGTTCTGTAAGCTCTTTATCATTTTTGCTTGAACTGATGCCACTGTAGGAACCAAGGCCCTTGTACTACTTACTATGTGTTTTCTAGTCATGGTTTGTCCATAGTGTTTATGATGAGGCCCTTCTTGTAGCTGCCTTTCTTGTTAAGGGTCTAACTCTTCATGGAAGGAAACTGTGATAAAAGGGGGTAAAAGTGAGCACCCTACCATTTGCATACCCACAGAGTGACTACTAAATTACCAAAGTCTATGGGCTACAGATATGTTTTGGGGAGCAGAACTTTTCATTGGCTAAAGTATCTGTTTGTGGGTTTTCTCTTGTGTGTCCTCATAGGGATTATATACTACTTATGTTTACAGTTCCTCTGTTGGTGCAAACAATGAATCCCCATATTTACAGGTAACAGAGATTATGGTGTTACAGTTGATGAAAGGGGATCAATACAAGTCTACAATACAATACATGCTACACCATGAGTATGGTTAGCACCAGAGGGCAAAATTATTTAAATTTGTGCTGAATCAGTCAGAGTGACCCCATTATTTTCAGTCTCGCTTGTCTTCTAGATAAATATCAACCAGTCTGTTAGGAGAGGAATGTATTTGATTCCATCTCTTTGTCCTATGTATTACCAGCTAGTCACCAGGTTACCACATGCATTTCACCCCTTACCTCTAATCTCATTTCCCTATAATTGGCAGTGCAGAAGGAGCTGAGATGTAATAGCCCATTTCCTTTTGAAATGTGTACCTATCAGGATTGTCTTGCTCTTATTACAAAAAGTGCTCTATACAAAAGCACCCAGTGGTTTGAATTTTGTTGCCTGGCCACATTCAACACAGTTTTGTCTTGGATACTACAATAAACTCCCTTAAAATTTCTCTTCCTGCATTTGTTTCATTATTGAGAGCAAGATTTTCTTTTAAAAAAGTTACAGTTTTAGCCTCTAGTTTTAAGGTAAAAGAGAGATAACAATCAGGTCAAGGAGAAAAAGCTGCAAGCAGTGCGGAAGAAATAATTCAAATATCAAGGAGCTATAGTCAAGATTACACAGGACTTAGCAGCTTCTACATTAAAGGATTGGAGGGCTTGAAATATGAAATTCCATTAGGCAAAAGAGCTTGGATTACAAGATCCAACTCCCCAGCAAAATTGAACATAGTCTTTTAGGGGAGAATTTCAATGAAACAGGGGATTTTCAAACTTTCCTGATGAAAAGACCAGAACTAAACAGAAAATCTGATCTTAAAATATAAGACTCAAGAAAAGCATAAAAAGGTAAATAGGAAAGAAAAAAAAACTACGGTATTCAATAAAGTTAAACTGTTTACATTCCTATATAGGAAGTTAATACTTGTAATGCTTAAGAACTGTATTTGTATTAGGGCAGTTAGAAGGAGTATACTTAGAGAGTGTGGGTGTAAGTTGACTCAAATGTGATAATAAAAAAAATTAAAGGGTGTAAAAAAGGATTGTATTGGAAAAAGAGGAAAAGTAGGGCAGAATGGAGTAAATTATATCATTGAAGAAGCATGAAAGACTTATCACAGTAGAGGGAAAGAAGGGAGGGGATAAGCACTATTTGAACTTACTCTCATCAAATTTAGTTCAAAGAGGGAATAACATACACACTCAGGTAGAGAAATCTATCTTACCCTACAGGTTAGTAGGAGAGAAAAGGTGAAAGAAAAAGGCGGGAGTGGGGCTAATAGAAGGAAGGGCAGATTGGGGGACACAGTGGTCAGAAGCAAAACAAGTGAGGACAGACAGGGTGAAAGGAGAGAGAAAAATATAAAAAGTGGGGGGAATAGGCTGGAGGGAAATACATAGTAATCATAATTGTGAATGTGAATGGGATGAACTCTCTCATAAAATGAAAGCAAATAGCAGAGTGGATTAAAAAACAGAATCCCACAATATGTTGTTTATGAAAAAACACATCTGAAGCAGAGACACTCACACAGAGTAAAGGTAAAAGGCTGGACCAGAATATATTATGCTTCACCTGAAGTAAAAAAAAAAAAGCAGGGGTAGCAATCCTGATCTCAGACAAAGCAAAGGCAAAAATAGATCTAATTAAGAGAGACAAGGAAGGAAACTACATCTTATTAAAAAGTACCATAGACAATGAAGTAATACCAATACTAAACATATATGCACCAAGTGGTATAGCACCCAGATTCTCAGATGAAAAGTTAAATGAGTTACAGGAAGAAACAGATAGCAAAACTCTACTCATGGGGGACCTCAACCTCTCCCCCTCAGAACTAAATAAATCTAACCACAAAATAAACAAGAAAGAAATTAAGGAGGTGAATAGAATTTTAGAAAAGTTAAATATAATAGACCTCTGGAAAAAATCGAGTGGGGATAGAAAGGAATATACCTTTTTTCTGGTGGCACATGGCACCTACACAAAAATTGATCATGTATTAGGGCATAAAAACCTCACAATCAAATACAGAAAGGTAGAAATATTAAATGCATCCTTTTCAGATCATGATGTAATAAAAATTACATGTAATAAAGGGCCATGGAAAGATAAATTGAAAATTGATTGGAAACTAACTAATCTAATCCTAAAGAATGAGTGGGTCAAACAATAAATCACAGAAACAATCAATAATTTCATCAAAGAAAATGACAATAATGAGACAACATACCCAAATATATGGGATGCAGTCAAAGCAGTACTTAGGGGAAATTTTATATCTCTAAATGTTTATATGAATAAAACAGAGAAAGAGGAGATCAATGAATTGGGCCTGCAACTAAAAAAGCTAGAAAAAGAACAAATTAAAAATCCTCAATTAAATACCAAATTAGAAATTCTGGAAATTAAAGGAGAGATTAATAAAATTGAAAGTAAAAAAAAAAAACTATTGAACTAACAAATAAAACTAAGAGTTGCTTTTATGAAAAAACTAACTAAAAAGATAAACCTTTGATTAATTTGATTTTTTTTTTGTTTGTTTGTTTTTTTGCTTTTTTGGAGGGCAATTGGGGTTAAGTAACTTGCCCAAGGTCACACGGCTAGGTTTTTGTTTGTGTGGGCATTAAGTGTCTGAGGCCGGATCCGAACTCAGGTCCTTCTGACTCCAGGGCCGACGCTCTATTCACTGCGCCACCTAGCCGCCCCCAGATTAATTTGATTTTAAAGAAGAAAAAAGAAAGCCAAACTACCAGTATCAAAAATGAAAAGGGTGATTTCACCACCAATGAAGAGAAAAGTAAAGTAATAATTAGGAGCTAGTTTGCCCAACTGTATGACAATAAATCTGACAATCTAAGTGAAAAGGACAAATATTTATTAAAATATAAATTGCCCAGATTAATGGAAGATGAAATAAAATATTTAAATAACCCCATTTTAGAAAAAGAAATTGAATAACCCATCAATGAACTCCCTAAGTAAAAATCTCCAGGGTCAGATGGATTTATAAGTGAATTTTATCAAAAGTTTAAAGAACAATTAATTCCAATATTATGTAAACTATTTGGTAAAACAGTCAAAGAAGGACTTCTACCAAATTACTTTTATGACACAAATATGGTGCTGATACCTAAACTAAAGAGTCAAAACAGAGAAAGAAAATTATAGACCAATTTCGTAATGAATATCGATGCAAACATTTTAAATATAATATTAACAAAGAGATTACAGCAATTTATAATGAGAATAATACACTATGACCAGGTGGGATTTATACCACAAATGTAGGACTAGCTCAATATTAGGAAAACTATTAGCATAATTGACCATATCAATAACAAACATATAGAAATCATATCATTATCTCAATAGATGCAGAAAAAGCATTTAACAAAACACAGCACCCATTCCTATTAAAAAATACTAGGGAGTTTAGGAATAAATAGAACTTTCCTTAAAATGATAAGTAGTACGTATCTAAAACCATCAGCAAGCATTATCTATAATGGGGATAAACTAGAGCCTCCCCAATAAGATCAGGGGTGAAATAAGGAGGCCCATTATCACCACTATTATTCAATATTATACTAGAAATTTTAGCTTTTGGCAATAAGAGAAGAAAAAGAAATTGAAGGAATTAGACTACCACTCTTTGCAGATGATATGATGGTATACTTAGAAAATCAAATAAAACAGTACTTGAAATAATTAACAACTTAAGCAAAGTTGCAGGATATAAAATAATCCCACATAAATCATCAGCATTTCTATATATTACCAACAAAGTCCAGCAGCAGGAGATAGAAAGAGAAATTCTATTTAAAATAACTGCAGACAGTATAAAATATTTGGGAGTCTCCTTGCCAAGACAAACCAGGAACTACACGAAAACAATTATAAAACACTTTTCACACAAATAAAGTAAGATCTAAACAATTGGAACAACATCAATTGCTCATAGGTAGGCAGAAGCCATATAATAAAAAAGACAATTCTACCTAAATCAATTTATTTATTCAGTGCCATACCAATCAAACTACCAAAAATATGAGGTTGATGCTGAATATTAATTAGTCTGCGGGTCTGTTTAGCATTCAACTGAGACTATAACACAAGAAAGCTTTCAGAGGAGTGAGTACACTGTCAATTTCATAAATGTATCCCTCCTAGTTAAGTTAAACATTTCTTACCTTAAAGCAAGTGTTTCCTTGTGGCTTGGTTTATAATGTGTATTAAATTGGCCTGCAGGTTAATATTAGGCTTTAGAGATTTGTTGAACACCAGTTGTAATACACGCCTGTGTATATAATAATAGCTATCACTTGTATAGCACATTGAGGTCTGTAAAGCGTTTTACCTAGGTTATCTCATTTGATCCTCACAACAACTTTGTGAGGTAGGTGCTGTTGTCCCCATTTTACAGATGGAAAAACTGAGACTCAGAGCACTTACTTGATTACTAGTGAGACAGGATTTGAATTCAGTGTCTCTGTGTCTATAAATATAAGCCCCTCAGGCTAAGTGAAAGTAAAAAATCTAATAAGTTATTCTATAAAAACAAAGATTAAAAATATGCCATGCCCAAATATTGACCTTCAGTGGGACAAGGAGCCTACTGAATTGGCATGTATAGATATAGAGGAAAGAGGAGAGAAACAAAGGAGGTTTTTATTCATTTATGAGGTTGTGCAGATGGACATTGAGCTAGGTTCAAAATAAAAACAGTAAGAAGAGATTGTCCTGGTTTGGGTTTTTCAGTTTTATGATATCTTTCAAAAATAACCCCCCAGGATGCCTATCAATTGAGGAAGGGCTGAACAAATGGTGGTATGTATTGTGACGGAATTCTATTGTGTTACAAGAAATAATGAGCAGAATACTTTCAGAAAAACCTGGGATGATTTCTATGAACTGATGCCAGATGAAGTGAGTAGAACCAGGAGAAAGAGCATTGTACATAGTAACAACAATATTGTGATGATCAACTGTGAAAGTCTTAGCTATTCTATCAATACAATGATCCAGGGCAGTTCCAAAGGACTCATGACAAAAAATGCACTTCACCTTCAGAGAGGTGATAAATTCTGAGTGCAAACTGAAGTATAATTTAAATTTTCTTTATTTTGTAACATGTTTCATGTGGAAATGTTTTGCATTGAGAAGGCAAGCAATAGACATTAATTATACATGTAAAGTCATGTATAATTAATAGTCTATTGCTTGCCTTCTCAATGGGTGGGAGAGGAGCAGGAAAAAGGGAGAGAATTTGGAACTCAAAATTAAAAAAAAGAATGTTAAAAATAAATATAAAATTTATTTTGGGGATTAAAAAAATTATCCCCTGCAAAGCACATATACTTGTGAAGAAGAAAGCAGTTGTAACAACCAAATATAGCAATTACAGTGTGTTAATGGGTATTATGGTGACACAGAACACCTATAATAGCACATGGAATTAATATTAAATTAATCAAATTTAAATTTAAATAAACTTAATGTTCCCAATATGACCCAGTTTAAGTATGACTTTATCTCTTTTTATAATACCTTGAGGAGTCACCCTAATCTAAAAGTGAAAAATGGTGATACATCTAGAAGCAAAGGCTCTTGAGAAAGTTGGGTATCCTATTCCTCAGTGGCTCATTCCCTAACGGTTAAAGTGAAATGCCACAGAAGGTAGTGAGTTCCCTGTCACCAGAAGTCTCTGAGCAGAAGTTAAACAGTCATATGTGGAGGATGGTGTCAAAAAGAAGTTTCTGTTTAGACACTAACTGAACTAGACAACTTCAGAGATGCTTTCCAATTCTGAGATATATAGTATGTACATGTACACAAACACATTGAGATTTTTTCCAGGCTTTAGTAAGGAAAAACACAAATTTTATATAAACACATGCAATAACATCAGCTGTTGTTCTGATACACATGAAGTAAAGTCCCCAAAAAGTAAAATATAAGGGAATGTGATCAGATGACCCCAAAGGTCATTTCAAGCTCTAAGAATAAATGTTCTTTTTTTCACAGTGCAATCTCTCATCAGAAGCTTTTTCCCCTAAAGGAGCCTACAGGTTCAAGCACAGAATTACCATGAACATTTCTGGCATGCTTCTGAGCTGGACTGTTACATTCTCAAGCAGCCCCAAATAAGAAAAAAAAGGGGGAAGGGGGTATATTCAGCTTTTTTCTTCTTCTGGAAGATACACAATTTTGACACAGGATTCCTGAAATGGATATCTGAATGGATAATTTCTTCTGGCTTAGATCTGGCCCTCAGTCCTCTATTCAACAAACTCCAGTGGCTTTCTATATCCTCAAATATTAAATATAAAATCCTCTATTTGACCTGAAAGTCCTTTAAAACCTGGCTTCTTTCTGCCTTTCCAATCTTCTTATACTATACTCTCAATGTACCCAGTAATCCAATGACAATAACCACGTTGCACAAGACACCCCCTCTCCCAAGTATGTGGCTTTTCACTGGCTGACCTCAATGCCTGGAATGCTTACCCTACTCATTCCTACCTCTTAGTTTCTTTGGCTTCCTTCAAGACTCAACTCAAATCCCATCTTCTGAAAGAGGACTTCTTAGGTTCTCCTCAATGATTCCCTCTTAGATTACCTCCCATTTATATTACATATACCTTATATGTATATAATTATTTGTATGTTGCCTTCCCCACTAGAATGTGAGCCCCTTAACCTTAAGTACAAGAACCATGTTTTTATCTTTTTAAAAAAATTCCAGACTTTAACAAAGTAGTGAATATTGTATTCAAGTGCATCCTATAAAGAAAGAATTTCACTTCTGAAAGTGAAAGAATTCATTTTATCACAGAAAAAACACTCTCCTTAATCTGAGTCTGACACAAGGGTGAAAAAATCTAACAGATACATATGGATCAGGATAAAGAACATGCTCCGGCATTTAAATCATTCACGTCCTATCTTCTTGTAGTACAGCTGTGAGCTATTCTCTTTGTAGTTGCAATTTGACACTGGAATGGATGGGAAAAATAAAAAAATAGAAATAATTCTTAGGTAATTAAAAAAATTAACTAAGAGAAATGTTCATTAAAGGGAATACAACTAATTATATAGCACATATTGCATTATTTTACTTTACATATCATAATCTGAAAAGGAACTAAACTTGGAAAACTTTTCACCAGGGCTCTAAACACAGTAAGAGCAGAAGGTATAACCTAACTGTCACTTAAAACAAATTTTTTTCCTTTGACTTTAATCACCTATAGTCTTATACAGGAGAAAACAAGAGTATATAATATAAGGATTATAAAAAATAACAGCAAATCACTACAATTTTTTCAAGCTTTCCAAGATAAAATGAAAATGTCTCTCATTCTGTATCTATGTCGTGAGATGCAGTTTTTGCTTACCAGCTGTAGGACATCTTCTGTGCTTATTTACATAGTGTTCAAGTAGTTGTTTCATACGAGGGTTACTAGCTTCATCCAAAGCACACTTTCCATAGTCATTTCTAAATAATGGATCAGCTCCATTTTGAAGAAGTAATTCTGCCACCTAGAGGAAATTTGTTTTCATGAGTTTTTTAAAAATCTATGCATAGCATATAAACATATAGATTTTGCATATGTATTAGTTAACATTCAAACTATAGTTAGGAGGCACATTATTGTCAACAACTCAATAGAGTTTGGATTTAACTATAACATATATGCACTATTAAATAAAACAAAAACTAACTTGGAAACCATTGGTTCCTTATTTTTCATAACACAAACTCCTTTTCTCCCTCAAAAAACTAGAATTGTGTGTGTGTGTGTGTCTGTGTGTGTGTGTGTGTGTGTGTGTCTGTGTGTGTGTGTGTGTGTGTGTGTGTGTGTGTGTAGATGATGAGGTGGAGGAAACAGCTGCACTAGGTTGGTAGGCCTGTACTCCCAGCTTATAGTGCAACATCAATACCTGCTAACATACAGGTACTACCGTCCTCTGTGAGTACCAGACACCCTTACTTGTTGCTGTTCCTCAGAAATGACAGTGTAGAATTAACTTAACAACCTTCAAACTGTGGCCATGCCCAAGCACCAAAGGACCACATGGGTCTGAGACAGTGGTGGGGATGGTTTTTAAAGAAATACTAAGCACAAAAATTCTATTCCCTAGCACAGAGTGAGGGGAAGAGTCTGAACTACTAAAAACATCATTCACCTACACACCAACAGAGCAATGAAGAAGAAATATCTCCTTCAAGAAGTGATACAACCTGTCCAAATAATCTGAATTGCTGTTCTATCACCTATAATATCAGCTAGCTCTCTCAGTTTTGCTTCATTTACATATCTGATCAACACCACAAAAGCTCAAGAGTTAGAAGGGACCTTATAGTTATCTAAATCAGGGCTTCTTAAATTTTTTCTACTCGAGTCCCCTTTAGTGCTTCTTAAACTGTGGGTTGAGACTGGTGGAGTTTAAACCAACCCATACCTGAGCAAGACTATTTTCTTTTTCTTTTTTTTTCCCCCAAGACAATCAGGGTTAAGGGACTTGCCCAGGGTCACACAGTTAGTAAGTGTCAAAGTGTCTAAGGTCAGATTTGAATTCTGGTCCTTCAGACTTCAGGGCTGGTACTCTATACACTGTAACACCTAGTTGCCCCAAGACTATTTTCTAATGTCCCAACAAGTAGTCACTGAGTTTTCCCCACCTGTTCCCCTTTAAGACAGATCCCTCTGCTTCTTTGATCAAGTCACTCCCATATGCACAAACCATATAAATAATATCAGTGTAGTATGATCAATCAATAAGCATTTATTAGACACTTATTATTTTCCAGGTACCATGATAGACACTGGAAAAAAATGAAAAATCTCTACTCTCACTTGCCTTACATTCTATTGAGAGACAACACGGATGTGTGTGTGTGTGTGTGTGTGTGTGTGTGTGTGAATATATGTGTGTAGGGGGAAAAAAAGAAATGAACCTAATAAAAATGGCAAGACAGTGGTATACATGGTAGATGGTTAAGAAATACATAAATACTACAATAAAAAGTGGCAGGGCATTCTCAGTCACAGGCTGCTGCTCAGTTAGCACTCAAGGTTTCAGAAGCAGATTCACCAGTTTTCAACTCCAGTCAGAGACCATGGAAGAAGGAAGCAGGGATGAGACAGACTCTGCTCCCAGCTCCTACTATACCAATAGGTATACAATAAATATGGCGCTCTGCCCTAACAAAGACCTGAGGTTTGTCTGTGGAAGAGAGTACTAGAGGATTGCAACTTTTGACTTATTGCGAAGTGGCACAGTTTTCTTACACAGAAGCAAACTCAAAATTTTATTTATGCTCAAAATGTTCCCTAATTTATTGAGTTGAAAGAAATTAGCATTTTTGAAACAAGTATTATAGAAGAACTAGCTGTATATGCATATGTAATATACATATATACACAAAATAAATACAGAAATAAGATAGCTAAATAAAAGGTAGAGGAGAGGGCACTAGCATTTGGGGAGGATCAGAAAAGACTGCAAAATGTAATGCTTGAGCTGTGTCTTACAGGAAGTGAGGGATTCTATGATGCAAGGAGTGAGACAGGAGTGCATTACTGGCATGGAACAAAACCAGTGCAAAGGTAATGAGGTGGGAGGAGTGTCATGTGTGAAGAGGATGAAGAAAGCTATTTTGACTGAACTACAGAATGCAAGAAAAAGTAGTAATGTATAATGAAGATTGAAAGATAGGTGAGATCCAAATTTTAAATGGCTTTAAAAGTTAAAAAAAGAGGAGTTTATATTTGATCCTAGACTCATAAGAGTCACTGGTTATTTACTGAAAAGTAAAATGACAGGTCACACCTTCATTTTAGAAAAATTGCTTCAGCAGACATGGAGAAGAATGTATTGGAAGGGGGAGGGACCTGAATCAGGAAGACCAATTAGCAGGTTTTTTCAATAGTCCAAAGATGAGAGGTGAAGAGAGCCTGAATTAAGGGAGTGACTGTGTGAATAGGGAGAGAGGGACAGATGAAAGAGACATTGTAAAGGCAGAAACAGCGAGATTTAATAAATTATTGGATATGTGGGATAAGAGAGAGTGGAGAGTGGCATATGATGCTGAAGTTATTAACCTGGGAGACAGGATGAACAAAAGTACTCTTGACAGAAATAAAGAGTTTTTATAAAGGAATGGGTTTGGGGCAAAGATAATAAATTCTGTTTTGGACATGTTAAGTTTGATATGTCTCTATGATATCCATTTTGAAATGTCTCACTAGAAGTTGGTTATTTAGGAGTAGATGTCAGAAGAGAGACTGGGGATGATCTATAGATCTGTAAGGTATCTGTATAAAGATGATAATTAGACCCACAGTCACTGATGAGGTCACTAAGAGAAAAAGAATGTAGGGGAAAAAAAGGAGAGGACCCAGGACAGAGTCATATTAGCTATTACTATAAACAGACCCTGGATTTAATAATATAATTGTATATACATACATACATATATGTATATATGTATGTGTACATACGCACACACACATATCTTCCTAATAGTACTTCCCATCTCACAGATCCCAGACCAGGTCCCCTGAAAGACAGCCATCGAAAATTCATGGAACTCTTAAAACTATAGCTCACAAGCCCACATCAGTGTGTTTACTTTTCAATAATCTGCTAGTCAGCCAGAGGATACGAGTCACTTAAAGCAAAGACATTTACTGTATTAGCATAGTAAGATTAACAGCAGAACATCCCTCCATCCCCACCCCTGAAACACTCCCCCACAAACACAAACAATTGAGGAGAGAGAGATCAAGACAAGTAGGTGATGTAGTAGAGAAGTGGCTCTGAAGTCAGGAAGACCTGACTTCAAATGTGGCCTTAGACACTTAGTAAATGTGTTGACCCTGGGTAAGTCACTTAATTCTGTCTGCCTCAGTTTCATCAACTATAAATGGGGATAATAATAGCACCTACCTGATAGGGTTGTTGAGGGGATCAAAAGAGATAAATAAATAAACAAGATTTGTAAAGTATTTGGCATAGTACCTGGTACATAGTAGGTTCTTAATAAATGATGGAGCCGGGGCGGCTAGGTGGCGCAGTGAGTAGAGCGTCAGCCCTGGAGTCAGAAGGACCTGAGTTTGGATCCGGCCTCAGACACTTAACGCACACAAACATAAACCTAGTCGTGTGACCTTGGGCAAGTTACTTAACCCCAATTGCCCTCCAAAAGGCAAAAAAAAAAAAAATGATGGAGCCCACAGTTGGGGAAATGTATATATGGGCAACTCATACCTCTGATGTTGCAGGACCCCTGATAGCTGCTCCTCCAGTCTCTTATAGTCTCTGCCACCTTCAGCTTCTACCTAAGGTAAAAACCCTGCCTGGGGCAATGCTAGTGCCCTAGCCCTTGGCTAGTTTCTATTCTTTTCTTTTCTTTTTTACTGCTAGTTTCTTTCAGAAAGAACCAGAAGCCTTACCCTGGACTTATAGGAAAAGGAATAAAGCTGCCCCACTTCTGTTCCCTCAGAGTTTTGGCTCTGATGAACTACCATTTCTTGTGCTGCAGAATCTCTACCCAGCTCTTTCTCTTTAAATCTCCTCTACTAACACAAGAAGCTGGGGTTCAGGAAGGCAAGGTCTTAAATTTTCTTCTTAGGCTACAGCCTAAGGTGTTCTTCTGTGGGAGGATGCCATTACCATGAGTGGGAAGGTCAAGGAGAAATACCCTTTGCCTCACTATTCTCTACAAGAGCTGAATCCTTTCTCTACTGACTCAACCAAAGTTGGTCCTCACATTTTCAAATTCTCACTCAATCCCATCTGCTCACATCAATAAATAAACAGAGAAAAGCAGGGGCAAGCCCATTGTTCCTGTCAATCCTCAGTTGTATTTTTTGGCCCTTTCATCTACAAGTGGGCTACTCAAAATCTGGAATACCATAATTTCATCAAATGAATTTAGAGATTCAATTGATCAGAAGAATATTTTATGATGTGTTTAAAAATTAGAGTGCTGCCTGAACCCTTTCTCATACACCTTCATCACACACAGACACCCAAACACACATATATAATTTTTTTTCCTGAACAGACATTCTTATGAATCTTCAGAGCTATTCTTTGAATGAAGTCTTTGCTTCATTTATAGGCTTTATCCCCTGAACCATCCTGTGACAGAAAGTCCCTGGTTGGCTATAGTAATATAATCACTATATTCAAGGGTGGAAACCCTAACAACATTATTTCAATATGAAGGTAAAAGCCCATGAAGCAATGCGATTGGGGGATCTGAGAGCCAAATGGGAAGCTCTAAGGCTGCCTGGTAATCTAACCAGAGCTTCTCCTTTTACTCCAAACCCCTCATTTCCGTGTGCCTCTGCCTCACATTCCCAGCTGTAAAATGGGAGGAAAGGATGATAGAGGGAATAGGTCACAGAAACAATGTACAGCCAAAAACCTGAAACATTCCAGAGCAAAGCAGATCGTGTGCTGTGATGGCTGCTGTTTGCCCCCTGGACAGCTTTCTCAACTGCCATCTAGGTGAAGCCTAAGAGTCTTGTGACTTAGAGAGAAATCTAGACTAACGTGAAAGTCAATGTTAGAGAGAAATCTAGACTAACGTGAAAGTCAATGTTTATCAAAGACCACTGACCTGTAAGCGAATTGACCACCAACTCCTTCCAACTTTTTACAGATGCATATTTATCAAGAGGGGTGCCATAATTCCCATTTCCCAGGAATATGTAAGATAAAACAACTCTAGGATAAGGGTAGGACTGGACCAGAGATTTCACTGATAGAATGAATTCCTGGGTGAGGAAACTTCCTCTTCCAATATGGACGAGCCTCTTCTCTATAATTTATAGTCTTAGAGAGCTGCCAAGAACACTGGGAGATTAGGTGCCTCACCGGATCATACAGCCCGAGTGCAGCCAAAGGAATGGGTGAAAGGAGAGGGGGGACACAGATTTTCCTAACAGTGAGGCCAGTTCAATATCCACTATAACACAAATGGACATACTTAATTTGGATTAATAGGAGCAACCCAGGTCAGGGGAAGTGCACATACTACTCATGATTCCAGGGGAGAGGCATAAGCCACAGACTTGTGAAAACAAAGTTTCTTAACAGATCAGGTCCCTGGGGGTTATGGGGTGTGCATGCATAGTTAAATCTTTTAGAGCTATTAAGAAAAAAAAGTTCAGTATTCTGATTGGAGAGCTAGTGCTAAGATATCCAACAAAGGATGGTAAACTCTTTCCAGGTTTCATAGATGAAGTTGATTGGCTTCTCTCAAAAGAGGTAGAGCTGTTATCACTCTGAGGAAGCAAATATTGTGGAGAGTGGAGCAGTTTATGTTAGAGGGAGAGGCACAGTTTATCTCTGGTGCATGGGTCAGAACCCTTGGTGCACAGCTGCTTCAGTACCATAGACAGCAGTCTAGTGGCTGTTGCTGATAAATAGTATTTCCCTGTGCTTGAAATAGTTCAACACCATGGAGAGTTATCTGACTGTGCTGAAATACCAGACCATCTTAACAAATTGAGGATTGAAGATTTAGATTACAAAGGAATCTTCAAGGTCATCTAGACCAATTTGCTCAGTTTCATAGATGAGGAAACCAAGGGTCAAAGAGGTGAAGTGACTGGCCCAAGGTCACACAGATAGGAGAGAAGGTCAGGGGAGGGGAGGGAAGGTACTAATAGAGCCTGGGTTTGGACCTATATCATCTGACTTTAAATCCAGCACACAGGACCACTGGACCTCCCAGTATATGGGAATAATTTATAATAGTGTATGGGAAATATTTTATGAAATCTTAGTAGTTTTGTTGTTGTTCAGACATTTTTCACTCATGTTTGATTCTTTGTGACCCCTTTTGGAGTTTCTTTTAGAGTGGTTTGCCGTTTCCTTCTCCAGCTCATTTTACAGATGAGGAAACTGAGGCAAAAAGGGTTAAGTGACTTGCCACATGGCTACTAAGAGTCTGAGGCTAGATTTGACCTCAAGAAGAGGAGTCTTCTGGACTCCAGGCCCAGCACTTTATCCACTTTATCCACCTAGCTATATAAATTTCAGTTGTTATTACTTCTCTTACTAGAAAATGTTTCAGTAAAGAACAATAAAAATTATCACAGGGATAGATCTGTGGGCAATTGATGCATCAACCTCTAAGTCGGTGTCCTCAACTTTTATTCCTGGCAAAAATGCTAGGATGCATTGCTACAAAGGGTTTTTTTTTTAATAGTTTGAAAGGAAAGCAATTATCACCATGAACCAGCATGAGCTTAAGAACAGGTTATGTCAGTCTAACCTCATTTCCTTTTTTGACAGAGGAGTTCCAAAGGTGTTATATACTTAGGCTTTAGTAAAGCATGTAATGAAGACCCTATCCAAAATATCTTTGCAGGCAAGGTAGAGAGATGAAAGCACGTACATAACATTAATCTGCACTAATACAAGGGGGTTGATAATATTGTTGTACTCTCTACCCTGAGGAAATTTTATCAAGAGTAATGCACCTTTCCCTTCCAGGGTTGTTGTGAGGATTAAATGAGATAAAATTTCTAAAGCACTTATCATAGTTACTGACACAGAGCAGATACTACATATAATATATACTATATATTAGCTACTACTATTATTATTCAGCTACAATCTTCACCTTTTAGGAAAGACACTGTCAAGCTACAGTTTATTTACAGGCTGGTGATCAGGGTGATAAAGGAACATTAAGTCATGGCACAGGATGATCATTTTAAAGAAATTAGAGCTGTTTTGCCTGAAGAATAGAAGACATAAAGAAGACATGATGACTTTCTTCAAATATTTGAAAGATGACTACAATCAAGTACTGCCTAAAACAGCACTAACGTGACAGTAATTAGAAATATTTGCAATATGGCAACATTCTGAATGGTTGCTCTATGAGGGAAGTAATCTTTGCCTTGTACAAGAAAGCAAGACCCAAGTCATGAGAACAAGTTAAAATTTTAAAACAATTCTAGGTCAAGTCTGTACCACACTTCCTGCTGATCCAAGAAATGATGATACAAGGAAGAACACTGGTTGCTGAGCAGAAAATTAAAAGTCAAGGGAATCTGAACAAGACTTGGAAGTAAAATGCAAACAGTGACAGGGAGTTGATTTTTCACCCAACTTAACCCAATTTTATAAAGTTTTGGTCTTTTAATTTCAAGTAACCTATGTTTCTTCTCTCCAGCCAGAAGTGACTTGACCACTAGGTCATGCATGAGATCCACTGCAGTTCATCCTAATTCAGTCATACCTGCTGTGCCATGGGAAATCTTATTTTTGTTCAGTTGTTCCTAGTCAGGTCCAACTTCATGACCCCATTTGGGTTTTGGGATTTTTTGGGTTTGACAGAGATACCAGAGTGCTTTGCTATTTCTTTTTTTTTTTCTTTTTGGAGGGCAATTGGGGTTAAGTAACTTGCCCAAGGTCACCCGGCTAGGTTTTTGTTTGTGTGTGTTAAGTGTCTGAGGCCGGATCCGAACTCAGGTCCTTCTGACTCCAGGGCCAGCACTCTACTCACTGAGCCATCTAGCCACCCCTTTGCCATTTCTTTCTCCAACTCATTTTACAGATTAGGAACTGGGGTAAACAAGATTAAGTGATTTACCCAGGGTCATTCAACTAGTAAGTGTCTGAGACTAGATTTAAACCCAGGAAGATTAATCTTCCTGACTTCAGGTCCATCATCTAGCTGCCCAAATTACCAACTGCTTATTAGGTATTTCAAACTAGACATCCTGAAGACATCTCAAACTCAACATGTCCAAAAGAGAACTCATTATCTTTTCCCCAAGACCCATCCCTGTTCAGAACTTCTCTCTCTATACTAAAAATACCAGGATACTTCTAGGTTCACAACCTTGGAAATTATCCATGACTCCTCACTTTCTTTCAGTCCATATATTCACTCAATTGCCACATTTTGTTAATTCTACCTCCACAATGTCTCTTTACTCACAAAGCCACCACTCTAGCTAGCTCTATTCAATAGCATTGTGAGAGTCTCTTAATTGGTCCCACTATTAGAAGTCTCTTCCCTCTTCAATTAATCTTTCACATAATTGCCTAAGTGGTGCACAGGTCTGAGAATTTCACTCCTAGCTCAATAAGACTCTCTGGGGCCATACTGCCTTTAAGATCAAATGCAACCTCCTCTATTTGGCATTTAAAGCCCTTGACAAGCTTGCTCCAACGTATCTATCAAACCTTCCTATATACATTACTCCTTTTCACACTATCTGCTATTCTTTGTTTGGCACTACCTCAAGCCTAGAAAGCATTCTCTCCTCAGGGTGGGGCTTTAATGAAGGATATGAGAAAAGAAAGCCTAACCCTTTTTAGTGGAGACTAGGCTCCTTGCCAGGATTGAACCTGCTCCAACTACATGTCTTGATCCAGAGCAGAGGAGCCCTGTGGTGGAGAAGGGCATAGCAGTATTTTTTTTTTTTTTTTGCTTTTTGGAGGGCAATTAGGGTTAAGTAACTTGCCCAAGGTCACACGGCTAGGTTTTTGTTTGTGTGTGTTAAGTGTCTGAGGCCGGATCCGAACTCAGGTCCTTCTGACTCCAGGGCCGACATTCTACTCACTGTGCCACCTAGCCACCCCTAGGGCATAGCAATATTTCAGCCCCTGTGGAGCTCTTCAAGAGGAGTTCTTCAAGGTTAGATTTGTTTGTTTAGTGTTAATAGCAAGAAAGCAATGAGCAAAAAGAACTAAAGCAGAATTAATTTACACTTCAGAGGAAAATGAAACCCAAGTTATACTGGACATTTTATCACTAGAGCTAATATGAGGAGAGGGCTTCTCTTGTAAATATTTGGTCTGTAGGGATCTAAAGTTAGATGAGAAGCAAAATGAGATTAGGGTTCAGTTGATGGTTTAGAAAGCAGTTAGCAAAAAGAGAGGACAGGTTAAAGAAACAAAAAAGAATGGCAATGGAGAGGGAGGAATCCTATAATACTCAACCACTTCTGGGGCACCCATTCTGGATAGTTGTTTATTTATAATGACAGGCTTACATAAACCAGAATCTGCCTTCATGCTACAGCAGTATTTAAAAGGTTGCAAGTTGTGTAATCAACAAATTAACAAGTTGTGTAATAACAAATAAACAAATTCTAATAAACGTATTTTTCAAACTATCCTCAAAATTTCATGACCAAATTCTGAATATTCAGTAGTATAACTTATTGGGAATATCAAATAAGATGATGAATTAAACTGTTCTATAAATACCAAAATTTATTATTATTGCTCTTGCTTTATTTTATCCTTTATTAAGTTTTCCTTCAATGGTGATAGAGAACAGTGGTTCTCAAACTTTTTGGTCTCAAGACCTCTTGCACTCTTAAAAATTACTGAGGGACCCCATCAAAGAGATTTTGTTTATGTGGGTTATATCTATTGCTATTTATTGTATTAGAAATAGAGATGTCATGGTTTTATTACGAAAAGAGTTTTGACATTGTGAACCCTGTGAAAGGGTTTTGGGGACCCTTAGGGGTCCTTGCACCATACTGTGACAACTACTGGCATAGAGATAACCTTGGATTCTTTAAGAATGGTAGCAAAATGAAATTTCTAGCAGTTTTTAATTACTAATGCTAGTGCCTTCTATTATCTCCAATTTGTCCAATATATATCTTACTTGTATATAGTGTTTTCATATTGTCTCCCCCATTAGATAGTGAACTCCTTGAGAATAGGGACTGTTTTTTTGGTTTTTCTCTTATTCCCTGTGCTTAGTACATAGATGTTTAATAAATCCTTACTGGCTACTAAGCTAGAAAAGACCCATCATTGTGAGGTTTAACCACTTGGTCATGTTTTTAAGCACCACAGAGAATGAAAATTTGCTACTAAGGCATGGAGGGTTTGCAACCCTTATTAGTGGAGGAAGCTCTTAAATCAATTAAATCATGGTTCCTTGAAATACTGAAGAAATAGCATAATATGGTAGCAAGAACTCCAGCTTTGAAGATGAAGGGTTGAAATCTTATTTTATGACCTGTATGACCTTGGACCAATCATTTAACTTCTATGACCTTGTCTGTAAAATGGGAGATTTCAGTCAGAGGGCTTCTAAGGTTTTGTTCAATTCTAAGCTTAAATATTTTTAATAATAATGAAATTATACTGAAAAAAGCACAACTTTTATAGACTGGTCATTCTGATTTGAAAAGTCTATTAACTGTAGTATTTATCCCTAAGAGAGAAACATTTTCAGTACCTTATAATGCCCATTTAACACAGCATCATATATTGGGGTGATTTGTTTCATCCCTTTGCAATTTACATCAGCTCCGCCTTTTAACAGCTCAAGGACTGTCTTATAAAATCCATCCACACTTGCCTCATGAAGCGCAGTCCAGCCTATTATACCAAAGGAAAATTAATATGTTTATACCAGGAACCTTAATAAGTTTTTTTCAAGATAACCATTGGATTTATATTTTCTATTAATAAAAGTTTGTTGTGATGTGGAAAATAAGTTTTATAAAGGTGCCTTACTATTTGGTCCATTCAATTTTACTAAAAGTCAAATATTGTCTTCTAGGTCTATTGTCAGTGTCTCTGACTTTAACAGAAAAAAGTAAACCAATTATTTTCAAATATCCATTTTGGCCATTTTAATGAGGTTTGCTAAATTTTAAATACAAATAAATCTACTAAATGGATTTTTAAACAAGAAAATAAAACAGAAGACAACTTCACAACTTATGCAACATAATTTTTGCTAAACAACAGCTAATTATGTTGTTTCATGGCATATTTTTGTTTTAGGGAAAAAATAAAACAGAAACCAAATATGGTAGAGAGTTAGCAGAATTGGGTTCAATAATTAACTAGCCATGTGACCTTAAAAAAATGCTTTCATCATCACTCTGGGTCTCCATGCTTTCATTGACTGAATGAAGAAATTGAACTAAAGCAACTCTAAGGTTCCTTTTCCAGCTCTAATATTCTCTAATTCTATAATCTTAGGGATGATTTCTTGGTGTAGTACATAGCAAAAGATACGAAGAGAAGTCAACAACTAAAGTAAGTTTAAGACTTTTTTCCCACAATGCTTTATTTCAGAATAATGAACATTTTCTCTCTAATCCTAGCAAACAGCTGAGCTCCTGCTGCTTTGCACCTAGAACTAAACACAATATTCCAGATTTGGTCTGATAAGGACAGAGTAAACAATGTTTCTCTTAATTCAGTCTAATATCACATTAGCTTCAGCAATTCCTTTCTCAAGGACTTCATCATCTGGCTTATAGTCTTCTCCACCCCAAGCCCTTGGCCTCATATGTGGGGACTTTAATATACATGTTGATGTCTCCTCATATACCCTAACCTTTCAGTTGATCACCTCCAATTCTCACGATCTGTACCTTCACTCCACCCTGGAGAAAGCCTGCTGTGGTGGAAAGAATGAGACTCAATACAATCTCACACATGTACTATATGTGTGACCCTAAGTAAGTCACTTAACCTCTCAGTGCCTTGGTTTTCTCATTTGTAAAATAAAGGATTGGGATCAGTGAGATACCTCTAAGGTCTCCTATAGCTTTAAATCTTTGATTATATGTAGAATGAGGCATTTTAGCTATACTGGGAAAACGAAGATTAAAAAAAGGCATAAGATTGTTGCTTGGGATAGACAGGATGATAACTGACCAGAAAATTATTTAATTCTTATTTTGCTTCTGTTTTCTCTGGCAAAGAAAATGTTCTTTGAACTGGAACAGAAGAAACATTATGTATAGGGAGTTGAAATCCCAAGACAAAATGGGGGAAGAGCTAGAGCATCTGTCTGCCTTTGAATTCAAGTCACAGAACCCAAATTCCACAGGGTGCAGATGTGATTACTGGCCCCTAGCCATGATCTCTGGAAGATGATGGAAACAGAACAGAAGCCACAGGTAGGAGAAGGGAAAAGCCTGTCCTTAATGGATCCATGTCACCTTCAAAGGAGATCTCTAGTACAATGTCTTAGGGATGTGCATTTGACTTTGTGTTGTTTAATATCTTTTCCCATGACTTGGATAAAGGTATATAAACGGCTTATCAAGTTTGCAAATGTCATAAAATGAGCTAGATGACAGAGGCTAGAACCAAAAGATCTTTACAAGCTTCAAAGAAGAACTGAATTTAATAGGGACAAATTCAAGCCCTACATTTAGGTTAAAACATTAATAACACATTAGAAGATGGAGGAGTAGCTAGAGGGTATAACTTTATTTTCTTAAATCTAAAGGGAGGTAGATGGTGTAGTGGATAGAGCACCAGGCCTGGAGTCTGGAAGATCTTAGTTCAAATTTGGCCTCAGACACTAGCTCTGGCCAAGTCACTTAAACCTGTTTGCCTCAGATTCCTTACCTGTGTAAAATGGCTGGTAAAGGAAATAACAAGCCACTCCAGTATCTTTGCCAAGAAAACCCCAAATGGGGTCACGAAAGTCAGGCATGACTGAACTAATTGAACAACAAAAAGTCTTAAGATTGCTGCAGAATATTAAGGATCAGGGATGTTAGAGTCCTGTTGTATTCAATAGATCACAGGTGGAGTATTGTATTAAGTTCTAGACAGCCCATTTTAGGATAAGCATTGATTAATTAAAATTAAGAGGAAGAAAATACAGATGGTGAATGGCCTTGAAATCATGCTAAACGAGGCATGAGAAAACAATGAATGCAGATGTGTTACCTGAAGAAAAGAAGACTTAAGGGTGCTGTGATAACTGTCTTCAAGTATATGAGGTGTTTTCATGTAGAAAAGTGACTCAGTTTGTTTTATTTGGTCCAGGACAAAAGATCTAGCAGCTATGGATGGAAGTCACAGATAGATTTTTAGCTTTATGTATGGAAAAAAAAACCTTTCTTACTGGTAGAGATATCGAAAGTAGAACAGATTACTTCAAGAAACAATGTGTTTTCCCATACTAGAAATCTTCAAGCAAAATCTGAATACTTCTTAGATGTTTTAAATCCGATTCTACTTTTTCAGATAGAGATTAGACTAGTAGATAGCCTAAGATGCTCCTTCCAGCTTTGAAGTTCTCACTGGTCTAATTTTCTTGGTTTCCTATTCTGATACTGTTTCCTTGACTCAAATCTCTAGATCCTATTCATTTTGCTTGATCTGACTTAAGGTCATTGGAACTGTTGTGTCAGTCTTTCTCACTATGTGTAACTGAACAGACAAGATTTTAATTTTCCATGAGGGACAGGTTATGCACTAAAGAGCACCCTATGGAGGAAGGGTTCAATAGAAAAAAAAGAAAGTTTGCATGTCCTAGTGGGATAATCACTAGAGAGGAAATATTCTCATCCCTCATCCTACCCACAATTTCTCTGGGTGATGCTAGCCAAAAAATGCACTTTTATATTTTATTATGTGGTAACTTCTTGGTATGTGTATCTTTTAATGCTGATTTTTAAATAATGTAAATAGAATGTATTATTCACCATTACTGAGTGAAGTGAATTTTGATATAAAATATATAAACTGAGGTAGTAAAATAGTAGGATTAGGTTCAGAATAGAGGGGTGGTAGAAGCAGGGTAGGAATAAGTCACTAGCTGGTTTGCTCTTGCATGCTATGTAAAGTTATCTACTTGTATGCTGTGGGACAGAGCAGACTGATATTTTCATACGTGTTCACTTGTATAATCATACTCTCAATGTATTTCTGATGTTCTGTCAGTTGTGAGCTAGTCATTATTTGGTAAAGATCATTATTGTTTCTAATCTTTTTTTCCTTATGCACTTTTGGTTTGCATTATTCAGATTCAAAGTTTGCCTCCTAAATGTGTCAATCATCTGAATAAAATCTTAGATGAAATTTTACTTCTCTATTTTTAAACACATATTAACGGGGAGGCTAGTTGGCACAGTGAGTAGAGTGCCGGCCCTGGAGTCAGAAGGACCTGAGTTCGGATCCAGCCTCAGACACTTAACATACACAAACAAAAACCTAGCCATGTGACCTTGGGCAAGTTACTTAACCCCAACTGCCCTCAAAAAAAAAAAAAACCCAACATATTAACTATTTGGTTGGTGCTTAGGATAAGGCTTGGACCCCTTCCTTGGGCTGTATTACTTGTGTTAGACTACTAACTGCATGAATACATGGATCTCGTCACATGCCAGTTGTAGTTCCTATGACTTGGATAGAACAAAAAGACCATTCAGCAAATTGCTATTTTTGTTTGAGAAACATATCATGGATTACCTCCAAGTCTAAACATATTATGTAATATTCAAATCTACCTTCAGCTAATAAAGCTTGTTACACAGACAGAATAAAGAACTATCTATGTTAATGGGAAAGATAATAATATTAAAGTTCAAAAAGCACTTTATAAATAGTACTCATTTTATCTTCACAACAACCCTGATAGGTAGGTGATTTTATTATTCCTATTTTATATATGAAGAAACTGAGGCAAATAGAGGCTAAATGACTTGTCTAGTCAGACATAGTTAAGTGTCTGAGGTCAGATTTGAACTAAGGTCACCAGATTCTAGGTCCAGAAATCCCAGGTGAGGAGCACCAGAACATTCCATCAAGCATCTATATAAGTGGAAAAACAATCTATGGTGAAGTGGAGCCCAAGAAGGCTAGAAGAAAACTTTCAGACACTAAGAAAGGATGTTCTACATGTAAGATATAACACAGTCATTAGTAGCATCAATTTAGGTAAGATAACAAGCTCAGTTTTGTTGAATAAGAAAAATATGATTTTCAAAAGTACAAAACTATGGTTTTTCTGAAAACAGTGGCTCAGAGACAAAAAGTCTTAAATCATACTAGAAATCAGGGCAAACAATACTGTATGGTTAACATAAGTTTATAGCTGTAACAGAAGAAAAAACCTGGGGGTTTTATGGTTGTTGTTGCTGTGCTTGATCATTATTATTACCTAAATAAGATCTGCCTGGGGAAGTTTTTATTTGTGGAAGGTCCTTGGTCACCTTTTCCTAAGTAGCTGCTTTTAAAAGATGAAATAATCAAAAAATTTTGCCCTTGATAACACATTATGGCTTTAGAGCTAAAAGGAACCTTAGAGATCATCTAGTCCAATTTTCTCATACATGGGGAAACTGAGGCCCAGAAAGGATAGGTGATTTTCCCAAAGTGACATTATAGTAGATTCAAGATTTGAACCTATGTTCAAATTTAGGATTTGAACCTGAGAAGAGCTGGACCCTCTGACTCTAGATCCAGTTCTCTTTCCACAACACCACAAAGTACTATTCCTGGATATTCTAAACCTAATCTCTCAAATGTTAAGTAGACAATTTAGAAAACTCTCCAGAAAATTCTGACATAGAGGAAAGGATATGGGGCGGCTAGGTGGCGCAGTGAATAGAGCACCGGCCCTGGAGTCAGAAGGACCTGAGTTTGGAGCTGGCCGCAGACACTTAATCCACACAAACAAAAACCTAGCCGTGTAACCTTTGGCAAGTTACTTAACCCCAATTGCCCTAAAGGGGCGGCTAGGTGGCGCAGTCAGTAAGAGCGCCGGCCTCGGAGTTGGGATGACCCGAGATCAGATCCGGCCTCTGAAAATGAGCACCCACGCATAAATAATGACTAGCCGTGTAACCTTGAGCAAGTTACTTAACCCCAATTGCTTTAAAAAAAAAAAAAAGAGGAAAGGACATAACATCAATTTTTAGCTTTGCCTCATCTGCAGAAATTCATGAACCCTGCCTTGAGTTTTTCAACTTCCATTTAATATTATATTTATGATTCTCTCTCTGCTTTATCTACCGCCTCACACTAGTCTGTAAGATCCTTGAGGGGAGAGGTCATACCTCATATGATGCAACAAGAACAATGAGCCATGAGGCGCAGGAAGAGCCCTGAGTCTTGGCTTGGCTTGATGAGAAAACTTACCAGCATAATCTGCCAAGTTCACATTTCCACCTAGTTTTATATATTTCTTGACAAGAGTTGAATCATCTGCCTGAGCAGCTTTATGCAGAGGTGATTCTCCATAGATGTCTCTTCGATTAATACTTGAAAGTTTTGATATGTTCCTATGACTTTTTCCTGTAGGCAGAGGAAAAGAAAAAAACAGACATAAATTTCTCATAAACAAAAATAACCACTGCACTGTTTGAATATCAGAGGGCAAAAAGTAGGTTGAAGGAATTAACATACACAATTACAGAACCCAAATCAGATGGTTCTGGAAATGGATCTACCTTGTTCTTGAGTCAGAAACTTTAAAAGAACTAGTTTATTCTATTTCAGTGAGTTTCTTCTGCTCTTTGAAATTATTCTTGCACTTACTTGTTATCATAATGAGTATGAGAAAAATGATGACAAAGGAAATAATCTTTAAAGTGAGCAATCCAACTTGCACATATTTACAAAAACCCAGGGACATAAGATACTGTCATGGAATTTACATATACAAGAAAATAAATGTATTGTGCTTGGAAACATATACATTTACATATTACATTTAGTTATTTTCTAATATTCTAGTTTTTTTCATGTTGCTATTGCTAATATTCTAGTTATTTCATGTTGCTAATAAATAAATCAAACATGTTTTGTTTAGTTTGGAAAAATTTAAGTTCTTTTGCCAATTCCTGTCATTACTGTTAAGTCATTTTTTCAGTCATATGCAACTCTTCATGACCCTTTTTGGGGTTTTCTTGGCAAAAATACTAGAGTGGTTAACCACTTCCTCCACCAGCTCAATTTACAGATGAAAAACTGAGGCAAAGAATGTTAAGTGATTTGTCCAGGGTCACAAAGATAGTAAGTGTTTAAGGCAGGTTTGAACTTGGGAAGAAGAGTCTTTCTAGCTATAGGCCCAACACTCTCTTGACCCACTGTATTGCCCAGCTGTAGCTATTTTTCAGTGGCTTCTTTTTTGTAAATTGTAAAAGTCTCTATAAAGTCTATGCATCAGGAGGAGAATGAGAATTTCTTTTCTTAAATGTTCTGTTAAAAAAAAACCTATTTAAATCATTAAGATCAATTGAAAGTTACACCACTACATAATAACAAGCTATTTTACATTCTTTCATTTATTTGGATCAAGACTTGTGATTTCATGCAAGAAAGGAACTTTCAGTGTAGAAACTCCTCTACCAATGTATATTAGCAACTTATTTGTAACATACTTTCACAGAGTATCCTGGAGGCAGTGAAAAGTTAAGTGACTTGCCCATGGTCACACAGATAATATGTGTCAGAGTCAGAACTCAAATCCAGATCTTCTTGATGGCAAGGCCATACTTCTATTCCTTATGTCATGCTGCCTCTCATTATGTAGCAAAAGAAAATCCCTCAAAGGTCGCTGAGAAAATGTAAGATTAATTTCTAAAACATTCAAAAAGAAAATAAATCTCTTTTCCTTAAGTAGTAAAGAAGTACTGTCAATAGCTTAATCATCATCATAATAGCTAGCATTTGCAAAGCACTTTACAAATATTATCTCACTTCACAGGCCCAGACCCTAATGTAAGGGGCAAATCCGACTTTTTAAACCTAGTGGAAGGAACATTAAATGTGTTACTTCAGTTTTTCATTTTACTTTGAATGATAAAATATAGTCTTCCTATCTCTAAGGATATGAAGCCTTAACTGGATTCCTAAACTAATACTCCTAATAACCCTTGACTCAGTTCTCCAAGGTCCTACCAAACTTCCTAAGTCTGAATCAATGAATGTTTTTTACTTTCAGAGTGGCAACTGAACAGAAAGGCTTTTTAGATTCAAATCATCCCATGGTACCTAAGCATATAAGTGCTTCTGCTGCTATTAACAGTAGCTAAGTACCAACAGACTATAAAAACCTTGATTTGATACTATCCATCAATATTCTCTGTTCCTATTTTAAAATACCTGAGATTGCTTTTATGTGAACTATGGCCTAATACTATTTACTCTGTGATTACTTAGAAATTTTCTTTTCTGAAAGAATGGGGGGAGGGGGAGGGTAGAAGTGAGATAGGTAAAAAGTATAGAGCATGCATGATTTGTGACACCACAACAAGAGGGGAAAATGTGACTTACTACTAAATTCTGCTGCTCTTGAAAAGGGGTCGACCAACCATTCTGTCAGAAGCAGGTCATTTTGACAAACAAATATTCAAACTGAAACTTACTGGCTTTTGCAGTTCTTCTGCTCTTTCTTATCAGTTCATCATAGCTATAAGCAGATAAAACCTGTTTTTTGCTCCATTCCACAGACTTCTCATCACTATTATTCTGAAAAGCAGAATCTTGTGTTCTAGGAAAAAGAATGTGATTTTAAAAAATTTAATGTAACCCTTCTCTTCTTTATAAGCAACATTGAGGTTATCACACTAGATTTTGGTAGAAATTTCAAAGCTTAAAGTAAGTTGACTAATGTGCTTTAAAAGCAAGGCAGGAAAGAATCTCACAGAAAACATAAAGTCTTCCTAAGCTCCCCCACTATGTCCCTAAGCTCTAGTCTGTTCACAAAATTCTAGGCATTCTTCAACCCTCAACTGGGTTGAATTCATCTACCAAGGGAAGAAGCTTACTCTTCTGTGTTACCATCATTCCCTAATCTTTGTTCTAAAGATCCATTATCAATGAAAAGAAGCCAATCTATCTGCAGCATGGAATGGAATACAATATCAACACAAAGATAGAGACTGAACCTAGGATTTTACTGGTGTTAGAAACTCCTTCTACTAATGCAGCTCAACAGCTCCTCTGCAACTTCAACCTAGAAAGTGGCCTATATTAATACTGGAGGGGGTAGAGCCAAGATAAAGTAAAGGTAGGGATTTGCCTGAGTTCTCCCAAATTCACCACTAAATAATATTAAAAAATATTCTGTAATGGTAGAACCAACAAAAGGATGAGGTGAAATAATTTTTCAGCCCAAGACAACTTGGAAGGTCAGTAGGAAAGATCTATCTGACAAGCGGAAGGATGGAATGCAGGCAAGTCAGTAGCTTGAGGTGACTGAATTGACGTAGTCTTTCTAGAGCTCTCAGCCCATAGAAAGTAAGGGGGTCAGACAAATGGTCAGAAGGAGAATACAGGGTACTCTTTGCTGGTACTAGGAACAGGACTCTTGCTTTGCCATACATGGTTTCAAGCTGCAATTCCCTAGCCAAGATCAGAAGGAAAGCAGAGAACTAGGGGAAAATTTTTATAGATAGTTCCTTAGATAAAAGTCTCATATCTCAAATATATAAAGAACTTTGTCAATTCTATAAAAATGCATGTCATTCCCCAATTGACAAATGGTCAAAGGATATGAACAGGCAGTTTTCTGATGGTCATATGAAAAAATGCTCTAAATCATTATTGATTAGAGAAATGCAAATTAAAACTATCTTGAGATATTATTTTACTCCTATTAGATTGGCTAAAATGATAGAAGAAGGGGCAGCTAGGTGATGCAGTGAATAGGCTCTGGAGTCAAGAGGACTTGAGTTCAAATCTACCCTCAGACATTTAACACTTACTAGCCATGTGGCCTCAGGCAAGTCACTTAACCCCAATTGCCCTTCAAAAAGCAAAAAAAAAATGACAGAAGGGGAAAGTGACAAATGTTGGAAGGCATGTGGAAAAATTGGGACCTTAACTCATTGGTGTATCTGTGAGCTGATTCAACCATTTTGGAGAGAGATTTGGAATTATGCCCAAAAAGTTATTAAATTGCCTATACTCTTTCATCTAGCAATACCACTATTAGGTCTGTTTCCCAAGAGGATTATGGAAAATGGAAAAGAACCTAAATATTCTAATATATATAGCAGCTCTCTTGTAGCAGCAAAGAACTGGAAATCACAGGTATACCTGTCAATTGGGGAATAGCTAAAGAAATTTTGGTATATATTCATGATGGAATATTACTCTGCTATAAGAAATGATGAGTTCAATGATTTTAGAAAAGCCTTGAGAGACCTCCACAAAATAATGAAGAGCAAAATAAGCAGAACCAAGAGAATATTCTATACAGTAACAGCAGTACTGTTTAAGAATAACTTTGAGCAACCAAGTCATTCTAACTATTATAAATACCCAAATTAATCTCAAAGATGCTATGAAGGAAGATGCTATTTGAATCAAGAAAGAAATATTGCTGTGGTGTAGGAAATAATGAACAGGTTGATTTAGAAAAACATGGAAAGACTTGGACTTATGAAGAAATATGCTATCCTCCTCAAGAGAAACAGATGAGGAGAGGAAATAAGTACAGTATGGTCTTACATATATGTGTATGAGTGTATATGTATGTGTGTAAATGTTTATTGATATTTATGTTTATATATATACATATACACATATGTATATACATTCTTAACATACTTAACTGTAGCCTTCTTTAGGGTGGGTGGGAGGAGAGAAGGGAGAAAAAATAAAGTAAAAAGTACATAGCAGACAACAAAAAAAAAATCCAACAAGGAAACAAAGAAAAGCTGGGAAGCTTTAAAAACAATGTGTAGTAGTTATTATATAGGTTTTTTAAAAATAGAAATTGTTTTATATTGAATCTTATGGCCTGCTGTATATGTGGCGATGTTTTTTTTCTTTTCTCATTTTATAGTTGTGTAAAATGAAAAAAAATTTACAAAAAAAAACAAGACTCAAGAGAAGCATAAAAAGAAATGAAAGAAAGATCATAAAAAGAAAAATTATAAGAAACTTGATATGGCTAAACTGCTTACATTGCAATATGAGAAGGATATTTGCAACTACTAAGAACTTTTTCATTATTAGGGCAATTAGAAGGAACATACATAGACAGAAGGCACAGGTATAACAACAGAGAAAGAAAACCATAGACCAATTTCCCTAATGAATATCAACACAAAAATTTTAAATAAAATACTAGCAAGAAATTATAGCAATAAATCGCAAAAATCATATACTACAACCAGGTGGGACTCACATACCAGAAATGCAGGACTGATCAGTATTAGGAAAACTGTCAGCATAACTGACCATATCAATAACAAAACCAAAAGAAATCATGATTATCTCAACAGATATAGAAAAAAACTTTTGTCAAAATACCACATCCATTCCTACTAAAACCACTAGAGAACATAGGAATAAATGGGGCTTTCCTCAGAGTGATAAGTAAGACCATCAGCAAGCATTAATTGTATTAGGGATAAGCTAAGGCAATTCCAAAGGACTCATGATGAAAATGCTATATCCCAAATAAAGAACTGATGGAATCTGAATGAAACTGAATCATACTTGTTTTTCTTGGTTTTCGATAGATTTCTTGGCTTTGCTTGGGGGGAGGGGCGCAGTGGGTCTGTGTTTGCTCTTACAACCTGACTAAAATGGAAATATGTTTATAAGACTGCACATTTATAATCTATATCAAATAGCTTTCCTTCCAAATGAGGAGGGGAGGAAAGAGAATTTGGAACTACATTTAAAAAACAATTAATGTTAAAAATGTTTTATATGAAATTGGAAAAAAAATAAAATATTTGAAAAACGAAGAAAAAAAGTGGCCTAGAGCACAAAGACGCTAACTGACTTGCTCAAGGTCACATGGCCATTGTGTTTAGAGTCAGGACTAGAACCCAGGTCTTTCTGGCTTTGAGACCCACCTCTCTCTACATATACTACTCAAGAATACTCTCTAATCACAATATAAATAGAAAAAATAAAAAAAACAATGTTATTGTTGTTTTACTTTGGACTCACCAAAAACTGTTTTCATCCTCAAGGACAGTTATCTGTAAGACTGGTCTAATACATAGGGAAAAAAGAGCCAAAAACAAAAAACAACAAAAATTAATAATTTGACAGTATACCTGGAATATTCAGTTGGAAGTGTACTGTCTGTTTTCTGTAGAATCTCTTCTGGAATTTTATATGCCTCATCTATATTCTTAGGGGTAGCTCCTGCTCTTACTGTTTTCAATCTAGCTGATCTCCTTAATATACATGAAGTTTCCATTAGTGTATTAGTTTCCATGGAATTTAAATCCACTTCTTTACTAAACCCATCAAGGTAAGCAACATTTTGATGTGCTAAGGTTTCCCGTCCAAATGAACTTGAATCTTCTTTATCCTAAAAGAGAAAAGAGGCAGAGACATAAATAATACTGAAAAATCTTAAAGAAAATCCTGAAAGAAAGCAAGTATAATTTGGATTTCCCTGTTAATAATAAAACTAGAATGTTCTTTACAAAGTAAAAGTATGTGCACAGATGTACTTAAAGATGCAAATATGTTGGGGGCAGAGTCAAGATGGCAGAGTAGAAACAGGACTTCCGCTGGGCTCCGCCTTCCACCTCCTTGAATTCATATAAAAGGTGACTCCGAACAAACTTTGGAGCTACACAACCCACAAAATGACACTGAGAAGCTAACCTCCCACTGAGGACAGCCCAGCAGGCTGGCAGGAAGGGGTCAATACAGCACTCTGGAGCCGAGCACAGCCCCACATGAGCTTGAGGTTTTAGCCTCAGGGCAGCCTGACCAGCCACCAGCTGGAGGGTCTTCAGATCACTAGCAGCTGTGGCAATTTCCAGAATTATCAACACATAGATGCTAAGGACAAAGTGAGAGGTCAGTGCAGTGTGGACTTTGGGATCTGGTAGTTTGGAAGTGTGGTCCAGCCTTTATCCCCTGGAAGGAGAAGCCACTGAGGCATTCCTAGCTTGCAGATTGTAGAGGGACCAAGTGACCAGTCTGAGGGGTAACCACTCTTGTTTAACCTGCTTGGATCTGGATTGCGGTCTAGGGTGGAGGTCCTAGGGTGTGTGATCAGCTTGCCAGAACAGGTGGGGGCTTCAGAGAGGGCAACCAACTAATACCACCAGCAGCTGAGAAAACCCCAGCAATTTGGGACAAAGCTCCCCTGTCTGGTAGCAGGGTCCTACCGTGGCAAAAAGCTCAAAAGTCAAGTAACTGAGTGGCAAAATGAGCAGGCAAAGGAAGCAAAGTAAGCAGAGCAATCCAACATTAGACTCCTATTTTGGGGACAAAAAGGATCAAAGCATGAAACTGGAGGAAGACAGTAAAGTCAGGACTCCGACACCAAAAGCTTCCAAGAAAAATATAAGCTGGTTACAGGCCATAGAGGACCTTAAGAAGGATTTTGAAAACCAAAAAAGAGAAGAAGAGGAAAAATTGGGAAGAGAAATGAGAACTATACAAGAAAATTATGAGAGTCAACAACCTGACTGAAGAAAATAGCACCTTAAAAAACAGACTCACTCAAATGGCAAAAGAGGCTCAAAAAGGCAATGAGGAGAAGAATGCCTTAAAAAACAGAATTTGCCAGATGGAAAAAGAATCTCAAAAGCTCACTGAGGAGAATCATTCCTTCAGAATTAGACTGGAGCAAATGGAAACTAATGACTAAATGAGAAATCAAGATACTATTAAACAGATCCAAATGAATGAAAAAATAGAAGTCAATGTGAAATATCTCATGGGAAAAACCACTGACCTGGAAAACAGATCCAGGAGAGATAATTTTAAAATTATTGGACTACCAGAAACCCATGATCAAAAAAAGAACCCAGAAATCATCCTTCAAGAAATTCTGAAGGAAAATTGCCCCAATGTTTTAGAACCAGAGGGCAAAATAGAGGTAGAAAGAATCCACTGATCACTTCTTGAACAAGATCCCCAAAAAGAAAGCCCCTAGGAATATTATAGCAAGATTCTGGAGCTCCCAGATCAAGAAGAAAATATTACAAGCATCCAGGAAGAAACAATTTCAATATTGTGGAAACACAATCAGGGTGGCATAGGATCTGGCAGCTTCTACAGTGAGGGATCAAAGGGCTTGAAACATGATATTCCGGAGGTCAAAAGAGCTGGGATTAAAACCAAAAATCACCTACCCAGCAAAACTGAGTACCATGTTTCGGGGGAAAATATGGCTATTCAATGGAATAGAGGACTTTCAAGCATTCTTGATAAAAAAAACAGAGTTGAAATTGAAAATTTGACATTCAGATAAAAGAAGCAAGAGAAGCATGAGAAGGTAAACAGGGAAAAGAAATCATAAGGAACTTATAAAAATTAAACTATTTACATTCCTACATGGAAAAACAATAATTGTAACTTATGAAACTTTTCTCAGTATGAGAATAGTTGAAGGGAATAAAAATGTATATATATATATATGTGTGTGTATATATATATGTCTATATAGGAGAGTATATGGGTATATGAATACATATGTGAGTGTGTGTATATATGTGTACAGGTATACATAGATAAAGAGTACAGGACCAATTTAATAGGAAGGGATGATACTTAAAAGGTGAAATTAAGAGGCGAGAGAGGAATATAATGAGAGGAGATGGGGAGAGACAGAATGGGGTAAATTATCTCATATAGAAGAGGCAAGGGAAAACTGTTACAATGGAGGGGAAGAACAGGGAGGCAAAATGGAATGAGTCAACCTTATTCTCACTGAATTTGGCTTAGGGAGGGAATGACATACACTAAATAGGGTATCTCACCCTACAGAAGAGTAGGGGGGAAGGGGATGAGAGGGGTGATGATAGAAGGAAGGGCAGGCTGGGGGGGAGGGAAGTTGGAAGCACCCACTTTTGAAAAGGGTCAGAATCAAAGTAGAGAATAGAACAAGTGGGAAGTGGGATAGGAGGGAGGGAAATATACTCAGTCTTTTACAACACTATGGAAATGTTTTGCATAGCTACACATGTACAACCTATAATGAATTGCTTATCTTCCTAGTAAGGGTGGGTGACAAGGGAGGAAGGGAATGAATCTGGAATTCAAAGTTTTAAAATAAAATGTTTAAAATATTTTAAACATTTGATTTTATATATGCTATTATTAATATTATTTTACATGCAATTGGGAAATAAGATATACAGGCACTGGGGCATAGAGATTCACAGTGCCCTACTAAAAAGTCAGAGGGTATATGGAGGACAATAAGGGAGGGAGCAGATTGGAGGAGAGGATATCCAGTGGGATCACTATTTTGGGGTGGCGGGTAGGGGAAAAATGGGGAGAAAATTTGTAACTCAAAATCTTGCGGAAATGAATGATGTGAACTAGAAGTTAATAAAGCATTTGATAAAGTTAAAAAAAGATACATATATGTTGCAAAACATTGTGTAAATGCATGATATACATTTGAAAATATCAGAAAAAAAAGTTTAGGGTAAGATAAATATAGCAGCAGTCTTAAATTTCAAAAGGAATGTTTAGCAAAAGTAGGGTCACATTCTACATTCCTTTAACATTATACAGCATTAGGTTATAGAGATTAAAAGAGCAAGTGAAGATAGAAAACTGTTTCATCCAGAGAATGTGTAGATTCTACTAAATGCTATAATACAGAGATTTTCAAAGTGTAGTTTGAGGATCCATGGTAGGTCCACAGGGGTTTTTCAAGGTAAAAACTATTTTCATAATAATACTAAGATATTATTTGCATAGTAAAATACTTTCCTCTTTTCCAACTACATATCTATGTAAGGCCAAACATACTTCAAGCAAACAACATATTGCAACAGGTTGAATGCAGAGATGAGAATCCATGTCTTCAATTAAGCAAGACATTAAGAAAGTTTTATAAAAACAAGTAAAACAATGTCCCTATTGTTATTTTGGAAAATATATTTTTCATAAAAAATATTATAACGTGATTAATTCATTATTATAATTTAAATGCATTGAAAAATGTTTTTAAATTTTGTGTGTTAATTTCTAATATCATAAATATTAATAGCTATAACTCACAAAAACAAAAGCTCTTTAGGGTCCTCCATAATTTTAAAGTGTTAGAGTAGCCAGAACCAAAAAGTTTGAGAACTGCTCCTATGATATACCAGATCAAAAGTTAATCCAGTCTCAGATTTTATTTTTCACAATAGCATCATGAGCTTCTTTATATGAAAGATACTTTGTAATATATAAAAGTCACTCTCTTTATATGAGAGTGGATACTCTGCTGACTGACTCCAAAGTGTGATCTGTGTCTCCTCAACAGCAAATCACGGCATTTTAAAACTCAAAATCATACTTAAACCTGGAAAGGGCCTTAGAGACTTTCTAGCTCAACCCCTTCATTTTAAAGAAGAGGACACTGAGGCCCAAGGAGTTTCATTGACTTGCCTAAGGTCACACAGGTGATAAATAGCAGAACTAACATTTAAACCTAGGTCTCCTGATCTTAAATCCAGTGTTCTTACTACTATGCTTTCTCCCATTATCATTATGGTTCTGTCATCCATGAATTCATCTAAAGTCCAGGGGTGGGGAACCTGTGGCTTCAAGGCCACACATGGTCCTCTCAGTCCTGAAGTGCAGCCCTTTGACTGAATTCAAACGTCACAGAACAAATTCCCTTAATAATAGCATTTGTTCTGTAAGATGTGGACTCAGTCAAGGACTGAACCCAAGGACCTAGAAGGCCACAGGTTTCCTACCCCTGAAACCAATCTTGAACCCATTAACTCTATGGAGAATTGTACAAATAACTTTTATTTTCTGGATAACATGTGCCATGTTTCCCAAGATGGTGCAAGCTAGTTTATCCCCACTCCACATCCCAAAAACACGGTTAATGTCTTTTTGAGCCCACAGGAGAAAATCCTGATCATAAATTCTTTTATTTCTATCCAGGAGAAAGTGAACAGTAAGTCCTCACCGACATGTTGGGGAGAAAACTGTTCATTTATTCTCTTCTTGAATTTTTCCTTAGGTCAAGAGTATGGTCAGTGAAGAAAGACCTTTGACTGGAGAAGCTTTTAATGAGCATCTTTGTTTCAATGCATCAGAGGTAGTATGAGACTGGCCCTATAGAGATACTGATATTTAGTGGTAGAAGATTTTAATTTAATTTAGCTTACAGTCAATGTTCAATGTCACTTGTCACTTTAACTTCTATAAAAGGTAAAATTCAAAGACTAAAACTTGCACTTACTTGCTGTATTGTTATATCCTTGAACAAAGGCTCAGTTAACTTGGGAGCTTGTCCAAATGTCTGAACAGAATGCTGAAATTCAAAATTCATTCCTGCTATTTGTGTACAATCATCATCTGTCTGAGAAATGCTGGGCTCTGTTCCTAAGCACTCATCCTCAGCACAGAGCTTACTACCTCCTTCCATTCTTTGACAGATGGACTCCACCATCGATCCTGACAACGTGTTCAGGGCTGTCAGCAACTCAGCTGGTATTGAATCGTTTTTTTCATTTTCTTGCATGTCTTCTGACAGGCCATCTTCCTGACAAATCAGTAAATGATCTAAAGGTGACATTGATCTGGGAGTACCCAAATCACTCAGTGGCTTCAATAACTCTCTAGTTTTAAATTCATTCACTATAAATGGGTATTTACCCAGAAGACTTTCTGACAATCCTGTAGAATCTTCTGTGGTGGGCACCAACATTTCACAGGAACTATCTTCTCCCCTGATTTCTTTTGAAGGCAATGCAACTTCCTTTAGAGACTCTGAGAACACACCAGATCCCTCTAGCTTCTTTGATGACTTTTTCTTTACTTCTACTGTGCCATAACTTGTAATAACAGCACCTGAGAGTAGGCTAATTTCAGGGGAGTCATCTCCATCACTTAATTCCTATGAATTCCAAAAAGAAGTTCCAATATTACAGCATACGCAAAAGAAGTCTATAACAACCTTACCATAGTTTAACTTTTACAGGTAAATACTAGAAAAAATACCCCACTCAAACACACACACACACACACACACACACACACACACACACACACACACACCCTTGACAATTTGCTTTCTATCTAAATTGCATATCCCACACTAGACAGGACAATTAATAAAAATCAACACTTTATACAACCATCAGAAATTATCAGTGATCCAGAAGATATGGGGATGTAATTGTCTACTAGGATAAATAATTATGCATGAAGCAGTGAACATAAGGTGAAATTGCCTGGCTCAATAGCACAGAGGGCAAATTATCTCTTCAGGCAAGTTCTGATTCCATTTTTTAATGGAGCTGGGATGGAGGTGGGGGGAACATCCAATGGATAACTGAAATCAACAGATAATCTCAACTATCATTGGCGCCAAACCTCATTTCAATTACTCCTCCCTCAATAAAGTTTATTGTGTTTTTTTTTAAACCATAAAACTTTTCATTTTCTCTTCTCTCCATATTTCTCTTCGGGAAATGCTAAGTAAAGTAGGCAAAAAGCAAAAGGTTCAAAGGGAAAAAAAAGTAGACAAGGAGTTGATGATAATCAAATAATGATACTTAACAATAACAACCAGAAGGTACTTATATATAACACTTGAGTCCTAATCCCAGGTCTGCCACTAACTAGCTTTGTGACTTTGGTCAATTCCCTTAACACTTCACCCCCATCCCATGGTCCTCCATTTTTTCTCAATCATAAAACAAGAGGACTGAATTATATGATTTCTATGGTCCCGTTTCATAATCTAGCATTCTATAACTCTGCTATAAAACAATAGCTTCAAAAACCTCTTTAAAAGATAGTAACAGTTTCTACAGTCTCTGCAGAAAAGGCAATTGAAGCTGGTGTTACATTAAATATGGGTTAAACATTCAGATGAATTTAAATATTCAAAGTAGTCACCTGGGAGATGATAACCAAATTCCAACAATACTACTATTGTCCAAAACATTTTTTTGGATCTCCCTTTTTGAATCTTCCTGCAGAGTTTATCATACACAATCAATTTGATTATATGTGGTCATACCTCATTTTAGAACAAAAAATATAATACTCAGTTTACCCTTTGCACAAGACTTGGTTCCAAATTACTTTGGGCTATCTCCTAAAAATCCAAATCCAGTATCAAGCCATGGATATTTGCCATCACTAAGAATATTCAAAAGAATGTGCTATAGGTTTTCACACTATTCCAAAATAGGATTTCCAAGAATGTTTCAAACAATGAAAATGAAATAAGTGTATAGAGCCTTCCATAGAGACAACTATGAACAGAACATGCATTTTGAAAATTTTGAAAAGTAATCCCAAGTTAATGGAAGAAAGAATGAAGCAACTGTCTTCAAAATGAATGGTAAATAATGAGTACACCTTCCATAGTCCTCTCATCTGGTAAGTGGATGCCTTTCACATAGCAGCCTACTTTGCTACTTTGATATAATAAGAAAACTATAAATCCATTAGTTGCCCATCCCCTCCTCATATTCTATCACCTTGAGTGGGAAAAAGCAGATAACCTCAAGTCTGTTATAAGAAACCTGCATATATTCCCATATATATTCATAGAACTGAAGCTTCTTAGCATGAAGCCAGAAAGATATGGAAAACCTATAGAGAATTCAAGACCTAGATCTTGATCTATATCCTTTAAAGTCCAACTCAAGCCTTACCTTCTCCATAAAGCCTTTTTTTTGGAGGGTTCTCTCTGAGTAGGACACTGTAGCCCACATAAAACTCTTCCTTCTCTCAAGTCCTATTTTATTTGTCTGTTTCACACTATTTAGCAGTTTTCTCCCCCTTTTTTGTGGTCATGTTTCATTTTGGACCCAAAATGGTAATACTCATTTTGATCTTCTACACAGGACTTGGCTCTAAATGACTCTGGATCTGGGATGGGGAACCTGCAGCCTCAAGGCCACATGTGGCCCCCAGGTCTTCAGGCATGGCCTTTTGACTGAATCCAAACTTCACAAAACAATCCACTTAATAAAAAGATGTGATCTGTAAAACTTGGACTCAGTCAAAAGGCCACACCCAAGGACCTAGAAGGCCACATATGGCCTTGAGGCTGAAGGTTCCCCATCTCTGCTCTGGACTATTTTCTAAAATTAAAACCCAGTCTCAAACCATGAAGATTTGACACCAATGGGAATATTTAAAAGAGTACACTACAGACTTTCAAGGCTATCCCAAAATAGAATTTATAATTCTATGTTTTATTAAAGGTCTTATTTACTACATGCAAAATGCTATGCTAGGCACTATGGAGGATACAAAGAAAATAGGGAGCTTACAATCTAGTTGGGGAAACACATGAACAGTTTTATAACAATACAAAAGTTAAATAACCATGAACATAAAAATATAAAAGATGTCATAAAGTAGTATGTGATTTACTATCAAATGAATGGCAAAGACAATTATGGAACTTTAGAGCTGAAAGGTAGATCAGACATCATCCAATAACTTGTGAGTGGTTTCAAGAGGCTTGAAGGAGCAAAGATTAGGGCTGAGCCTTTAAGGATGCATTGGGTTTGGGTAAGCAGAGAGAAGGAAGACAGAATTCTAAACAGGGGAAATTGAAAGAGGGAAATAAAGTAGGAAAGGTGTTGTTACTAGGTTGTGGAGGATGTTAAGTAATTTGTCTCTCTGATGAAAGTTTAAGTTCCTCCAAGGTGGGGAACACATATTATGTGTTTGTCAAAGTATTGAAATCATACTTGTTCAAGGAAGCAGCAGATTGTAATGGGAAAAGGGTCCAATCTGGAATCACAGGAACCAAGTTCAAATCCAGGCTCCCCATATTTTACCTCTGTGACTCCAATAAATCACTTAACCTTCCTAGGATTCAGTTTCCTCATTTGTAAAATAAGGGGTTTGACTAGATGACCTTTAAGGACCCCTCTAGCTCTAAGTCAATGAGCTTATGATCACACAATAGACAGAAAAATCAGTGAAGATGATTAATAGGTTGTAAAATAGAAAGTTTAGAAACCAGAATCACTCAGAAGGAAGCAAAGGCTCGACTGGGATATGTAGCCCAGTCTTATGTACTGAGCAGTATTATTATCCCGATTTTAGAGATGAGGAGTCTGAGGCTCAGAGAGTTTAAGTCATTTGTACAAAGATCACGTGTTAAATTAGAACTAGGACTTGAACTCAGAGGTCTTTTCAATGTACCAAGTTACATAGTGAGGAAAATTTTCCCAGTAGGCAGTGAGGGAGTATAACTAGACATCTAATTACTACTAAAGTCTCTGGGAGTCATTTAAAAAGGATGAATTATCTCATCTTTAGGATAATTTAGTTATGATACTACCTAAAAACAAAGAATAAATTAGATTCCCTTTATCAACTTTCCTTTTGTTTTATTTTTTATTATTTTTTTTCAATTAACAATTATTTATTTTTGTTCCCTTTAACTCCTCCCTCTATTGAAAATAAAAAGGGAAATAAAACCCTTGTAACAAATACACAGTCAAGCAAAACAAATAAGATATGCCTGGGAAAACTATAAAGTAATGGCAGGAATAAACCTTAGTACTATATACCAAGATAAGCTCCAAAGGTCACATAATAAGCAAATTAAAGGAGTAAGAAAGTATCTTTCATATCTTAGGAAAAGGGAAGAGTTCATGAACAAACAAAGGATAGAGAGGATCATAGAGGATAAATTTGATAATTTTGATTACATAAAATTCAAAAGTTTTTGCACAAATAAAATTAATACAGCTAAGACTAAAAAGGAAACAACTAACTAGGAAAAATCTTTACTGCAAGCCTCTCTGATAAAAGTTTTCATTTCCAAGATATATAAGGAACTGATTAAAATTTGTCAAAATAAGAGCCACGCCCCAAATAATAAATGTTCTCTATTAGCTTCTAAATCTGTATCATATATAGGTAGCCTAGGATACACAAAGAGACTAACCTTTTCTGCCCTTTGTAGAAATCCAAGATCTTCTGCATCAAATCCTATAATAACAGCAACAGTTGGTAGGGGGGAGAAATAAAACTTTATTAAAGCACAAATAGTTTTATCCTTATGGTAAAACTTTATTTCCTGTCATGCCATTTCTGTCCCAAAAGCCTTGTTGTTCTGGAATATTTTTCTTTGAATAGTCTGTCACATAGAAGGAGAAAAGGAAAGAAGAAGGAAAGAAAAAAGGAGGGAAAGAAAGAAAGAGAGAGAGAGAGAAAAAGAGAGAGAGAGGGAAGGAGGAAGGAAAAAAGGAAGGAGAGAAAGAAGGAAGGAAGGTGGGTCAGTTAATGCCATATATTCACAACTATAAAGACCTGGGGGAGAGTAAATCAGGGAAAAAACATAAAATTTGCCTAAATTATCCTCAAGCAATTTAAACTGTATAGACTTGGCCTGACACCAACCTAATTTCATCACATGAAACTAAAAAGTACTTATTCAGTTCCAGTTTCTCCTTCACTATGGATATAATAAATTCCCAGTTCAGCTTGGCAGCCGATAACAGAGCTTTCACAAGCAGGATTCTATGGAATGACAAAAGGGAATTTAGTTGCATATCCAGAAGAATATGGGGGCATACATACTCTCTGGTCTTGCCTCCACTTTATTCCCAGACATGTTCACTTTCAGGTACATTAGCTAGTAAAAATTCAAAGAAGTATGACATCAACCCTACTCTCAAAACACTTAAAAATACAATAAAGAAAAAAGAGGTATAAAAATAATGATACAAGGAAGAATGATATCTTTATATCACTTTCAGTTGTGGCGGGGGGAGGGTAGAACCAAGGAAAGCTAATGGAGGAAGCAAGATCTGAGTTGAACCCTGAAAGAAGGGAAAACTTCAACAGGTGAAGATTAGAAGGAGGTGTAGGAGGAAACGAAATGTAGATTGCTCTAAATCAGCAAAAGGTAGAAAGTGGGACAAGAATGGAAGACAGAGGGTAGTAGAATCTGATTATAGCACCACCATCAAATGGTGGCTATTGTATCAAATGGTGGTCCCCAGTGATTCTCCTTCCTTTCTCAAAGAATTTAGAAACTCATTCATCTATCTTCTTTTTCCCAACTGGGGGCTTCAAAATCCATCCTAATATACCTTCAAACTCTCTCACTTTCCAGTTCTTCAGTTTCCTGAAGTCCTATGACCTATCACTTTGTTCCAGCTCAATTACACAGATAGGGATAAGTCACATAATATGTCTTACCATTACCCAGAAATGTTCCATTTCTCTAATTAAAAATTCTGATATTCTCCTATCTGACCACAATCTATTATTATTATTATTACACCTTACCCTTCCTAAACCTATTATTCAGCCTTATCTAATCCTGTAATCCCTCTACCCTTCTAAACTTTCTCAGGCCATTACCCCTATTCTGACTTCACATGCCCTCCCCACTTCTGACTCTATAATTGGCCATTACACTCTACACTGTTCTCTACTTTTGAATCCCTTTTCCTATTGCCAGTCATTCCTTACAATCTTAGCTCTAGATTATTCCCCTCATCAACTACCTTTGCTCCTACTCAGGTGCTGCCAAAAAGAGCTGGAAGCACTCATACAACTACGCTGACTAGGTATAAATGTTAAATTTATGTTACCTATTTTCAACTAGACCCTCACTGTAGCAAGGCAATCACTTTATTTTTCATTTTCTGCTTTTATCATCCCCTACAGAATATTTTCCTTATTTTCTCCTCAAAAGTACCCTACTTCTATCTACTACCCTCCCCCCACCCCTTTTTTAACTGAGGACTTTGCCTGGCCTTCTATTTTGCTGAGAAAATTGAGGCTATCTGACATACCATTCTTCTCTTCATCTCTAAACCCCTGATATCATCCCCCAGTCTCTCTCCCTTCCCCCAGGTCTATGACAGTGAAGTGACCCTTCTTGCTAAAGACATCTCCTTTATAGTGCCCTTGATCTCATCCCTTCATGTCTATTACAGCAAATTGCAAACTCAATCTTCCCCTCTTTCCCCCTAATGTTTAAGCTCTTCCTACTTACTATTTCCTTCCCTACTGTCCTAGAACATGACCCAAAATCTCTATCCTTAAAAAACATTCATTAAACCATACCATCCCCTCAAGCTATTGGTTTATATCTTTTCTTTTTCAATAGAACTCAAAGGAAAAGCTATGTTCACTGCCTCCAGATCCTCTCCTCTCACTCTTCAATTGTCTGCAATCTGGTTTCCATTCTCATCACTCAACTAAAACTGCTCTCTACAAAGTTACCGATGAGTTCAACTTCTAAATCTTATGATCTATTTCAGTCTTCATCTTTCTCATCCAATCTGCTATATTTGACAGTATTTACAACTGTCTCCTCCTAAATATTTATTCTGTCCTCTCTGGTCTTTCAAGGCATTACTCTCTTCTGTTTTTTTCTTCTTCCTATCCATATACTCCTTCAGTGTCTCCTTTGTTAATTCATCATCTGTATTGTGCCTTTAACTTCAGGTATATCCCTAGGCTCCACCCTGGTCCCTTTTCTCTCCTCTCATTGTACTCTTACAAGCTCAACAAGCATTTATTAAGTTCATCAGTTACCATGTGTTTCATTGTCATCTCTATGCAATGACTTACATATTTATATAAAACTGGCCCCAGTCTCTACGAGGAGTTTCAGTCCTACATCACCAACTGCTTATCAAACATTTCAAACTGGGTGTCCCAGAAACATCTTGAACTCAACAAGTCCAAAATTGTTTCATTTATCTTCTCCCTCCCTCCTTCTAATTTGTTCTTTTTCATATCTTTTTTTTCTATTGAAGGCACCACCTTTCTTCTAGTCTTCTAGGTTTTATAACCTAGACATTAGTCTCAACTCCTCACCCTCCCTCACCCCACATATTTCTACCTTTATAACATTTCTCACATCCTACCCCTCCTCCCTACTCACACAGCCAGTACTTTAGTCCCTCATCACTCATCACCCAGATTACTATGAGGCCTCTTAATGGATCTCCCCACCTTAAGTCTCTCTTCATTTCAGTCAAAGTAACTTTCTTCAAGTATAGATCTGATTATGCCATTCCCCTACTCAACTGACTCCAAATCTGTCTTCCTTCAAAACACAGCTCAAGCACTTCCTATATGAAGCCTTTCTTGTTCAACTACTAGTGACTTCCTCTTGAACCTACTTAACTTTAACTACTTATTTTTTTGTATTGATTCCCCCTACATTTGTTCTTTATGTACTTACATATCCTTGCTGTCTTCCCTATTAGGATATAATCTCTTTGTGAGTATGGACTATTTTATCTATTGTACCTATATCCCCAGTGCCTAGTACAGTGCCTCTCACATGATAGGTGTTTGATAAATGCTTATTGTATGATGGTTGGAATATACAGTAATTTGGAAAGGGAGTAGCATGAGAGATATAGGAAGACAGGTTTTTGTATAATCTGGGAGGTGCATTGGAAGATCACTATTACTTTTATGTTCCTCAATTTTCTTTCAGTTTGCACTCTATCTAAATAGCCAGAGAGAATCAGAGTGAGACACAATTTCCTGGTCAAATTCAGAACCCATTCTTTCTACTAATAGAACACCAGATATTTCCCCAGATAATCTCAACTGCTCTGTATTCTCCAAGGCACTGAATTAAGTGTATAAACCTTTTATTTAAGTTCTTTTGCCTGAGAAGGTCAGCTTCACTATGCTGTTGCTCCTCTAAATGGCTTTTTTTTAGCTGAGAGGCTAATGACCATGACACTTTCAATCAGAGGTATGAGGAGTAACAAGCCATGGGGAGCATTCACTTATGAATCTTGCTTAAGTATTCCATGTGTTTAAGGACAGCACTAACTACAACTTGGCTCATTAAAAAAAAAATACCTGGGGCGGCTAGGTGGCGCAGTGAATAGAGCGCCGGCCCTGGAATCAGAACGACCTGAGTTCTGAGCCCGGCCTCTGACACTTAATCCATACAAACAAAAAAAACCTAGCCGTGTAATCTTGGGCAAGTTACTTAACCCCAATTGCCCTAAAGGGGCAGCTAGGTGGCGCAGTGAGTAAGAGCGTCGGCCTTGGAGTTTGGATGACCCGAGATCAGATCCGGCCTCAGAAAATGAGCACCCACGCATAAATCAAATGACTAGCCGTGTAACCTTGAGCAAGTTACTTAACCCCAATTGCTTTAAAAAAAAAAATACCCACCAGGTATTTAACATCTAATGTTGATGTGAGAAATACTTTTCTAAAAATTTAATAGCTGTTTTCTCTTTTGTCAAGGTGTTTAATATAACAGTCTTCAACTCTGAATTTTACCTTTGGGTTTCCTTATCTGTAAATTGAAGGAATTGGACTAGATGCTAATAGTGGACATTTATATAAAACCTTAAGATTTGCAAAGCATCTTATATACATTATCTCAGTTGACCCTCAAAATTATCTTGTGAGGTAATAATACGAAAGATATTACTCCTCCCATTTTACAAACAAGGAAAAATCCTTAAAGAAGAAATGTGCCTTGACGAAACAGTGTTAGAAAATCCTAAATCTAAATCCAATGTTTTTTTCTCAATATCATGATGCCCAAGCTCCCTCCCAGCTGTGATATTCTAAGTTTATGGATGATATTGTTCTGAACACTGAGTATGAATAATATATTAACTAGTTCTGCTTTTGCTCTTTTCTCATCTTCTCTAAATAGTTAAAAAAGAAAGAGCCCTCAAAGGCACTTACTTTCTGCCCTGATTCTCTCTAATAACTACTACCAAAATAATTATGTGTTAATAATTTATACTTTAGACTTAAATGTTTTATATACCATATATAAAATCCTTTGCAATAATTTAATATTATTAATTAAAAAATATTATTTGTAGGAAATTCCAATTTACAGGCTAGAAAAGCTCATTAATATACCATGTAGAAAATAAAGGGGGAAAAACCCAATATTTTGAATGCTGCTTTTATTCTTTACTTTATTCAAAATTTAAAGGTTGCATGATGTTGTCAGGTACTCTTTGAGGGTTCAAGAGGGTACTCCCTTCACTAATGCAGCATGTGATCCTACTCTAAGCCTTAGTTAATGGTTTTCCTGAATTTCAGTGACTAATAGCATTCACTAGCCCACCAGGTGGCTAGACTGGGCCATCAGTCACCCAATCTGTTACTAGGCCCATACCTGAAGCTTTCCCAGCTTGCTAAGAATACTTTCCTTGAGTCACCTACATATCACAATGAGATCTTAGGGTAATATTTTAGTTAAGGTTGTTTTTTGTCAAAATTCTTGTAAAAAAGACATACATCTTCCATCACTTAAGATGGCGTACATATTTATATTATATTTGTGACATAATTCAAAAGTGACAAATATGTTCATTTAAAATAAAATTATCAGTCAGTACTTTAACTTTTGAAATTTTGCTTAATTTAATTTTTTAAAACCCATTGGTTTAAGGCCAGTCAATTTAACTATTTTATTACAAACACATGCCAAATGCAATCACTAAACCTAAGAGTATATGGAATTTATGGTTCAATCTAGCAGCGTGGGATCATGGATAGAGAGCTGACCTTGGAATTAGGAAGACCAGGTTTGAGTCTTATCTCTGATATAGACTAGCTGGGTGACCTGGGAATCAGGGCAGGTCACTTATACCCCTGGTGCCTCAGTAAAACCTCTCAGATTGTAAGTTGCAGAGCAGGTCAGACTTGGTAGTAGTTTTCTCTTTAGGACTTCCTTATACTAATGAAATCACTGGTCTGTATCCCAAAACAGGAATGATCTCTGACCTCTGAATGTCTAGTGAAGTGCAGAGGTACAGATCTGAAGAGGAATCAGCTTTAGAAACCAACAGTGAAAATGTTACTAAATGTGGCTTGACCCATAGTTCTGAGAAAAAATGCAATTTATCTACCTGAAAGGAACAGAGCAGATGCCCTGCTTCAGGGACTCTGGTCCAGTCAAATTGGCCTTCCTGTTCCTTACATTTGCTCTTTCATCTCCCATCTCCATTTCTTTGTAAAGGCTGTCCTCTACGCCCAAGATGCTCTGCATTCTTACCAGCACTTCTCAGAAACCCGAGTTTTCATGAAAGAGCAGTGCAAATGCCACTTACCTACATGAGGCTCTTTTTTACTCTCCCAGACTCATTAAAGCTTCTTCTCTGAAATTACCTTGTATTTATTTCATATGAACTCATACTGTGCACGTTATGTCTTCTGAGAAAATATAAGCTCCTTAAAGGGCAAGTATTGTTTCGTTTCTTTCTTCATTTCCCCAGACCTAGCACAGTGCTTGGCATAGAGTAGGAGCTCAATATACCCTGTGGGGCAACTATAAAATCTTGTTCTCTCCAGCCACAGAAGCTCAGGATAGCAGAGCATCACAAAGTGACACCTCCCTACATGCACAACACATTTAGGGAACTTAGAACACATGCTTTTAGCTTTAAAAGTGCAGTGAGGTTGTTGCCAATAGTGTCCCAATAGTAGCAGATGTCAACAGGTCACAAGGAGATGACCACTGGAGCTATGAAGGATTCGAGGCATGGAGGAGGGAACTCTGTTTCTCTTCTGACATTGAGGAGGGGAAGAATATAATAAGGCAGAGAAATAAGCTGATTAAACCATAACCTTCCTGAGAACAGGATCGTGACTTACGCTTTTTTTTTCTTTTTGGTTGGGGGAAGGCAAAGTAATTGGGGTTAAGTAACTTGCCCAAGTTTGTATTGGGCAAACGTTCACACAGCTAGTAAGTGTTAAGTGTCTGAGGCCAGATTTGAAGTCAGGTCCTCCTGACTCCAGGGCCGGTGCTCTATTCACTGTACCACCTAGCCACCCCCAATGGCTAATCCTTTATTATTACTATTTTGTATCTTACCTCCTCATCTCCTCTCCCATGGTGCCTTACACACAGTGAGTGAGTACTCAATAAATATTTTTGCCTGAATGCATGAAAAATATTATGGTTTTCTTGCTGGCTCAAAATTATTCTGATGTGACTGTCAAGGACAGAAGCTGAGGGGAAAGCAGGGCAGTTCCAAATTTTACATATATACTATACACTCTCCTATATCCCATAACCCTCAATACACTGTACAGATGACAAGTTCCTTGAAGACAGGAACTGGGTTGTTTTCATTTGGGGGGGTTTTCTTTGGAGGGGGGGCTTTTTTGTTTGCTTTTCTGCAGCAGGGGGAGAAGATAGAGAGGTATCTATGTCTTCTATACTTAGTTCTGGCACATGCTAGGCACCTTATAAATGTATGTTGATTGACTTCTCAAGACATCCTTCTGTGCAGGATGGCAAAAATAAAAGTGTTCTAAATAAATCCACCCAATGTTTCTGTATTTAGACAAAGTCAAACTTAAAGTACCTGTGAACAACATACCTGCTGGGTAATTGTGCTCATTCTGACATTCAGAGTCCAGCACCTGATCATCTTGAGGGCCTTCTTCAGTGAAGACTGGGTAATTCATTTCATCCCTAAAAGATAGTAGATAGTAACAATGGTTATTCCAATACAATGTCAAGAGGGTTTTTCATCTGAAGAAACTATTGAGCCCTATTGTTCACTTTATTACTTTCAATTTATTTCCATTTCCATTTTAAGAGACTGTTGAAGTGGAGGAGAATATCAAACAAATATTTAGGGATAGTATAAACAAACAACATCAAATCATCTAGGCCCTTAGGTTTTTTTAGTTGTTTTTCTTTCTTTTTCCTTGAAGGGACCTCCTCCCCACCCACATACCCCTCCACTCTGAATTACTAGTTTGGCTATCTATTTCTCCATGGTCAAGATCTACAAGGCTACAAAATGGGTGTATGTAAAAGTCACTGATAGAAAAGTCCACCTTAACAATAGGGAATATAAAATAGAAACCAAAAGAAATAGGAAAGAAAGAAAAATAAGCGATAAAGTTAATCTACAATTTAGATCACCCATCCCCACCAAATTTAGAGTTAAGAGAAAAAGTAATGTAATAGGAACGGGAATATGAAGATCTTCCCTGGCCCCTGGCCCTCTGATAGGCTTAAGTGAATCTGAGAACCTTCCCTGATTTGAAAATATACTCTGCCCCCTAATAGGCTGAATGTGGTCACATGGAGCCTATGGTGGGAAGCCTGTTTTTCAGGAATGCCCACACCTTGTTACTTTGTGATTGGGCAGTGGGTTAAGAGGGTTGTGACATTCTCTGACCCAGGAGAAGGCTATAGATACCCTGATGTGAGGTTTTCCTTTGGGGCTCACTTTGGGAGGAGTTATGTGATTTGGCCAGATGACACTCTAGACAGCCCTTGAACCCTCGGCTTTGAAAACACAGATATACTCTAAAAGCATGATCAAACAATTTTAAAGTTATTTGCTCAGATATTCATTGGATTATTATTTCTCATTATGAAAAACAGAAACAATTTAAGTGTTCAACAAATGGAGAATGGCCAAATTTGTGACATATGAGTATAATGAAATACTATAATGATGATAAGGAATATAAAGAAGAGATCTCAGAGGCCATCTAGTCCACCTTACCCCTCCCACCCCCATTTTATGATGAGAAAACTGAGGTCCAGGTACATTGTGACTTGCCCAAAATTACATATGTAGTAAGGGTCAGACAGAATCTGAAACCAAACACTCTGACTCAAGACTGTGAATTTACTGTTTCCTTTTTTTCTATTTATATCCCCAAGGCTTAATATAGTGCTTGGTATATAATAAATATACAAAAATGCTTTTTATTCATTCATTCATGGGGGTATCCAACATAAATGAGATTGCAAACTGACTGAAATACTGTTTCACAGATAACACGAAGGAGGCACTGGAGTTTTCAGACCAGCCCATAACAAGTTCACTCTTGATCTGATCAGACAGGAAGACAGCTTTGGAGGGATTAATAATCTTACTTTATTCTAGTCTAGTCTTCTCAAAGGAAGTTGCTGATAATGGGAGCACCAACTTCTACAGTATTCCCTAACAACCCTTCTCACAGGGGCCAGTGTGAAGGGCGGGGCAACTACTTCTATGTCTCAATGGGTTCAATCAAGACAGGCACAGCTTGTGCACTCCCCTAAATCCCTTCAAGCCCCAATGGGGGCCGACTGAAGCAGGTACATGCATTCCTTTATGCAGTACTCAAATCCCAAATGGGTTCCCCCATGGATTCCTCGTGATTTTCCCTCTGGATTCCCCACTCACTGATCAGTGTACGCTTGCTTTATAGGGCAACAGACAAAGAAGGCATCTTGTCAACATTAAGCTCTAGAGGTTAACTTTAGGAATATTGTCATTCTGCACAAGCATATGTAACAGCAACCACAGTGGCATACACAGGATAGATGCCAGCACAGGTTCTTAGATCTTCTTTACTAGGAAAGAATGCTGTTTAAAAGGTCAACAATCTTTTAAAATTACATTCATTAGTTCAAGGGAAAAGTAAGCACCCTGAACTTTAGAAAAATACAAACAGAGAAATAAAAGACCAACAGATACAGCTCTCGCTGCCTAAATCAACTATATACTTTCCATTCCTGGAGAGAGAGAGCCTTTACATTGGAGTAGTTGTGGAGCTCTGAACAAACAGCCACTCAGAATCTCAACCAAGGAATCACAAGATCCTTCTCATAAGTGAGCCCCCAAAGCAAAATACCAACTCAGAGTATATATACACCTCTCAGAGCCAGAAGGCATCACAACCCTCATGACTCAGTTCCTAATTGGAAATTTAGCAAAAGGTGTGAAAGCCTTCCTAGAAGCAAGCCTCCCCTAAGCAAGCTTTCGTTAATGGGTTCCACATGGAACCCATTTAATGGGCAGGCAAGATCTTATATCCCATTAACATTACAACATAGTAAATATCAATTATATCACCCCATATCTCATGGCACAGCCTCAGTAGTTCTATCACTACGATTCTAGAAATTACTATCTAGGATCCTTGGTACTATACTGTGAGTTATCTAATACCTGCAAATTAGACATTGCCATTGCCATGGATCCTGAGAAATTAAACTCTAAAAGGATAACAAAATCCTCCTTATTTACAAATACCATAGTAGATTTTTGTACATTTATATGTATGGTATTAATCAGAATGTAACTGGACAGGAACTTTTTCTACTCACTGTGTTAGAGCTTGAGACAATTCAGTTTCACTTCCCCCTTTAGAGAGCTGAAAGAAATGGTAGTTTTATCTGCTTAATGAATATACATCAACTTAAAAAATAAAAACCTTAAGATTTTATTTTTAAGTGTTTGTTTTCTTTGTTTTACTCATTGGCTTTTCTGTACTGAGAGGTTCTTGGGGGCTAGCAAGGAAAGGGGAAAGCAAGTAAAAGATGTCATTTGATTTTAACTCAACCATTTTGATTCTGAGTATCCATCCTACTCATGGGTTTGCCATCAAATTCCAGGCTCTCCTAGTTATTTCCTCTTATGGCTAAAAGATCTAGCCCACTGAACTGTACTAAGCTAAAACTTCATGTTAATATAAACATGGACAACCTTTAATTACATAGCATATGTCAGAATCCTAAGTATTGGGTTAAATGTGCCCAGTTTTCAGGAGCATACTATGAAATACAGTGTTCATTTATAAAGGAAAGGGATATATCACAAAATGCTTTCTTAATGTATCATAAAATGCCTCTTAAATAATCGCTTTTAGCAATACTGCATTGCTCCTCCATTCCTAAGAAAAGTAATTCCAAATGTCAAAAAAGATTGACAGAAAAAGGCTTTTAAGGATGTCCTGTCTTTGGGTTCCCTGGAGGAGGCCACGGCACCACTAAAATAAGTCCCTAAGACTATGAATGTCTAAATACTTCCTGGGTAATATTAAATAAAACCATGAAAATAAGAAATAAAATCACATCAGCTCTTATCTGTGCAAACCTCTCTGTTTCAACATATATGGTAATGATACTCCTTTCTATGCCTTTTAGGTCTATATCATCGTTCTACAAAGCTTGTGGCTTGAATTTTTCAGAGTGGTCCCAAAAGACCAAACCAGAAGTCTCCCACCTGTCTGATGACTTTGCTCTCATTTTAAGTTACTGCCTCTTCTGCTGTCTCTTTTAGTGATATTACATTGCTCCTTGGTTCTGGAGAAGTCATTACTCTCTGAATTCCCTGTCAGCTAGACTTTTACAACCAAAAAGTATTACCAGGAAAAGACTTCTGACAAGGCATATTTATAAAATGTTACCAGAAATCTCAGAGGTCATATAAGACGTGGATTTTCAATTCTACAATATTTCTTGCAGGAGTTGCCCACTTGCAAGAAATCAGTTACTTACTTTGTTGATCCCTAATTACTCACATGACACTTATCTGCATAGAGAAAGTAAAAAATATAATATAGATAACAAGATAGCCTCAAAGAAGATAGCTCCTGCCAATAGCCTCCTTTTTCTCTTTTTCCATAGATATAAATATATAAATTCACCTTCATGGTTGAAATGTTCACATTTGTTTGTAACATTAAGGAAAAATTTACTTAGAAACCTATATGTTAATTTTAGGATAACAGGAAAAAAATGTAATTTTAGATTTTTAATAATAAAACCCTTTTAATTTGCTCACTCTTTTTTAAATTAAAAAATAATATTTCAAATCTAAATGTCTAAAATTCCATTTTCAGACTGTAAATGTTTTTAAACAATGATATTCATTGCACAGTGTAGGTGTAATATTCACTTAAGATTTTTCAAGGTAAATTATATATAACCAAATGTAAAAGAATTCTAGTTAATAAACAAATATGTAAACATATATATTTTCCTGGTCCCTTGTCTAGAGTACTATTTTATGGCCCCAAATCAAAACTTACCTGTCCAGATACCCACCTCTCAGGAAGATAACTGGTGTGCTAATCTTTGGAAAAAAATCATGCTTAAGTAAGTTATTGATTTAAATTCTTATTTAAAGATTGGGGATAGTTACATTTTCAGAGGACTACTAAAGACAGCACAACACCCGGCACTTAGTAGGCACTTAAAAGCTTATTTCCTTTCTTCCTCTCTAGTCACACCCCTCAAAACATATGTAACATATGTTTCACATGCAGAGTTGGCCAGTTATGACTTAGAAAGTACAAAAATAAAAATCATGATAACCTAACATCATTTTCATCATCTTTATTCCTCCTCTTCTCCCAACGAAGATAAAAAGAAAAAGAGAGTATTTCACAATCTTATTCTACAAGTTTTCTCAAAGTGATAGTAAGTCTTCACAAAGTAATCAGAGAGAATGGAGTGGAAAAGAATAGAGGAGCTAGAAGAACCATTAACTAGGATAGGGTAACCAAGGTTTGGCCCCGGGACTTTGAAATTTAGAGGGCAATAACAGCATTTTCTGTGTAGCTTTGAAAAAATTGAGCATAATACTCAATTAACAAAAATAATTTGTTAAAATGAGGCACTTTAGGAGCTTCCTCCCCCAAAGTCACATCATATATGAACTCTTCTTCAATTCGACCCCACTCCCAGGTGGTAACTCCTTTCAGAAGTGGCTACAGCCCAAATGATCTCTTCCTCAACCTCCTCCCCACCTCTGGCAAATGTTTCTTATTTCTCTGGAAGCAAGAAAACAGCAAGAGGGAAGAAAGGGTGCCAAGAACAAGAAAGAATTAAAGTACTTTCACTCTCCATTTTCTATCACAAGAGAAAATACCAATTGGTGCTTCAAACATTTATCAGTGACATTTCAGCCACAGTTCTACATATCTATAGTAATAAAATCTCTCTACATACTGGGTTTATCATTTGCTTATTCATCTGCTCTTGTAGATTCTCTCTGAGTTTGTACACATGATGAATCTCTGAAGAGGATGCTTCTAGAACGACACAAACACAAAATAATTTACAGCAGTGTGGTTGCTTTCTTCTTACAGTGACCCATATAGTTCATCATAGCTCCCAAGCACTTTAAGACCTCATTCTGTAATCCATAATTTGTTAACTGTCACTTTTCTATGACCAAATTCTAATCACTGACTAGGAAGACATGTATAAAAGGGAAGACTTATCTTTATGTTGTAGTAAAGGTGTATGAACTGTGTCCTTCAATATTTGGAGATTTATTCTTCAGAGGAAACAGTGTGTTTGGACTCTATTTTTGGGGCCTAGTTCAAACTCCAAGCATATGTTAACATAGATATTTATTTAAACACTTCTATACTCTAAAGACCCAAGATTTTGTCATTCTGGGTACCCCTTCATGAATGCAGGTTGCAACCCCTTACATGCCTTAGCACAGAGGTTATTAAAGTATGAATTGGGGATATTTAAGAGCCCCCAAGAATCTTTTAGTGGGTCCATGAGTTAAAAACTCTTTTCATAATAATACTAAGATGTTTCCATTTTTAATACAGTAATGTAGATATGATCTCCATAAACAAAGCACTTGATGGGCAAGGGTTTCTGAGACCAAAAAGTTTGAGAATCACTACATTAACAGTTAGAGCAGTTAGGTGGTACAGTGAATACAGTGCCAGGCCTGAAGTCATTAAGACTTGAGTTCAAATTTGGTCATTTACTAGTTGTGTGACCCTGGGCAAGTCACTTAATCTTGTTTGCTTCAGTTTCCTCATCTCTAAAATGATCTGGAAAAGGAAATGGCAAACCACTCTAGTATTTTCACCAAGAAAATCCCAAAAAGGGGTCACAAAGGGTTAGACCCAACTGAAAAATTATTGAACTGACCTTAGCAATTGATATTTGTGGGTTGATATGACTGAAAAAAAAAGTACTGGTCAAAACTCTCATAATATAGAGGAGAAAAAATATCAAGTCTCTAATCTTCCTGAATAATAATAGCAACATTTACAGGTTAACTCATTAAGTTCAAATGTCACCCTCTACAGGAGACCTTTCCTAGGGCTGCTAGCTGCTCGTCCCTTCTTTGAGGTTATCAGTTATTTTTATATACCTTTTACTGTACTGCCTCCTCCATTACAGTGTAAAGCTACATTACAGTGTGAGAAACTTTGTCACTTTTGTCTTTGTATCTCCCAGTGCTTAGGATAGCACCTGGTACAAGTGCCCAATAAATAAATGCTTGTGATTGATTGATTAGTACAAACCCCTATTGAGGAGGAAAACTTTGGAGAACACAATACCTTCAAATTACATGTAGGAAAAATCTCCCCAAGATATCTGTTACTTGGAACAGAAACTGGGAGATCAACATGACAGTAGTACCCAGACAATATATCATAGGAATTCTTTGTTCCCACAGGGGAAAAAATGCCAGTTGAAAATCTATGGAGTGTGCTCATTTGAATACCAAAGTCTCTGGGGGCCACTGTTAAATTTTCAGTGTGAGCATTTACACCTCAGAAATCTTAAAGACTAATCAGGACTTGATTTTTTTTTGTTTTATAGATTGTCTAAAGGAAGTAAGGAAAAAGTATTAATGATGCATCTTAACTTAAAAAGTATCATGCATAATTTTAAAACATTTACCACTTCACCCCATCATCTACTCTGCCCCACCCTACATTCCATCCAAAGGACAATCTCGAGGCTGAAAATATTAAAAGACCTTTTATATTATAAAAAAGTCATACACACAAAACCACTCTCTGGTATTCTTCTACCTTGTCAATTATATGACTTTTTCCATAATTCCTAAGGAATCATGTTTTTGAATATCAAGCTCTAGAATTATATTAGTTAAGAGGTAAAGGATATAAAGATGGGCCATCTGTCCCAGACATTCAAAAGAAATTTAAAAATTTAAGATGACTATATGACTAAAATAAAGATAAACTTAATCTTAGTTATTATGCTTCCAGTATAGCCTCATAAGATAGCTGTCAACATAAACTTTTTTTTATGTGAAAGAGTATGGGGGGAAAATTATGGGCTACTTGGTGGCAAGAAAACAAAAACAAAACTAAAGGCTAGTATTCAACATTTATCTAAAGTTATTTATCTATTTGTGATATTTACATGATGTTATTTATCTGTTTATGAGGCAGCTAGGTGGCTCAGTGGATAGAAGGTTGTGGCCTAGAGTCAGGAAGATCAGAGTTCAAATTCAGCCTCAAGCCACTTACAAGCTGTATGAGCCTGCTTTAGTTTCCTCAAATGTAAAAAATGGAGATAATAAGACCTGCCTCATAGGTTGTTATGAAGATCAAATGAAATATTTGTGAAGTGCTTAGCACAATGCCTGATGTATAGTGGGTGCCATATAAATGCTTATTTTCTTCTTTCCTATAGTCTTTCACTAACATGATACTTCTACAAATACACATTTAATATAGGTGGAATTCTTATATGAAAGGCCTCTTCCTGGCATAAAGGGCTCGGGTAAATTTGGAGCTCCTCTTCTCATTATTTGGCTCATTGTCTCCACCAAGATAGAAAACAAGAACTTAAGTATCAGGCACTTCCCCAAGAACAGTCCTTGGTTCCCTTTAGATGCACTCAGAATCACAAATCTTCAAACACAGACTATTTTTTATTTATAAAATAAAGGACACAGAAAGGGCTTGGTCTTGAGTCCACAGAAAATCAAGAGACCATCCCCACCAAGTGGGGCATCATCACCCTGCAAGGAAGGCGACAATTCTTATGTAATGCACTACTATCCTGAGGGAAGTGCAAGAAGGTAAAGCCATCCCCATCAGTACTCTATCAACTCTCCTGTCTCCTCTGTTGCTCCAGTTCTCCCTTCCCAGCAAGGGTCATTGTTGTCGGGTCTTTTAAACTACTTCCCTAACTTGCAAATGCACTCAAGGGTTGAGTCTTAAGAGGGTAGTTGCTCCCTCAGGTTCTTGGGATAATCTGTAGCTCATATGCCCCTACCAGTGTGCTTCCAATGAACAATCATGGCAGTAAACACAATTAGCTCTTAGCAAAGGTATTTACTAAGACGGCATGGCAAGAATCCAAAAACATTCTCCCTATAAACCTAAGGAACACTAAATACGTGAGAATACGTGAGAAAAGGGGTACAATGTACAATGATAAGTACGTGATAATAAAGTACAATGATAATAAAATAATTGTTTAGATCAGGACCTGAAACCTTTTCCTTTCTCTTCACAGAAGACTCAGGCTGGTTCCTAGAACTGACTCTTCTCCACAATCCAAATCTTGATTGCCAGAGGTCATGCTCTTTAAAGTTGCTTCTTCCCTTGAATAACTGTTTAAATTCACATCTGTCCCTGATCTGTGTTTCTGTGTCACATAACCCTCCTGCCTCAGATTTATGGGGAGAATGTTTTTCTAATTTCTGTACTATTCTTGTCAGGCCATTTTAGTAAATGACCTTCCTAAGAGTTAATGTGTATTTTGGCATGTGTACTATGTCACCTCAGAGGTGTTTCATCTGCTTATCTCAAAACGGTCTTCTTTTGACCTGTAATCTTTCCCAGACTTTAACTTCTAGAAGGAGTATCTCTTGCTCTGCTGCTTGATGTCATGATGTCTCAGGGGAAAGAGGACAAGAAAGAAATTCTCTCTTCCCCAACCACAGAAATTTCATTCCACAACTGTTCTAAGCCTACAATATCCTGAGTTCCTCAGGGCTTAATGATTCAGAACCCACAAAGGTACAGCTAATTTGTTTTCTCAGTCAATCAAAATCTTCCTTTCTAAATTCAGAATTGGTCATACTTCATAATATTTACACATTAAAACCTCATGGTGTAGTACTGTTTTCTGTGATTACATCCATCGAGGTGGGGAGCAGGGGATTACATTCCTCTTTTCTACATCATGAAGCATTTTGTATGGTGTTTATTTAGTAGTCTCTATAATCCATCTTATGATATATACATATATATGGATATGTTTGCTCTTAAAATTTTGTAATTGCTATCTTTCTCTGAGGGATGCAAATAAATTAATATTGCTTACTATAAAATCTATACAAGCATATACTAATTTATTCATAACTACATTTATATATGGGGGCTTTTATTCCATGTTGGTATTTTTGTATTTTGAAAGTTTGTTTTCTCCTCCCCTGTAGAACCTAAGTTAGCATTCATTTGTTGAATCTCAAGAGAAAAAAGATCTACAAACAAACTTCATTAGAGGGGCTTTAATGCTCACTTGAGAGAATAACCTATGGCTATCCTCCTAACTTTGATAAGGCAATTTAGAGGTAGAACTCCCTGAGAACATTCATGCCTGTATCAACTACCTATTATGCTGTAACTCTACATAGCTTTGTTTCTTCCTTTTATTTTCACCCCTAAAACAGCTAAGAAGGTTTTCCCCAGCTCCCCAATTATCTCCATCTCCTAATTTACCTTCATAGGTAAATCTAGACCCAAAGAGTCCCACAGCATCTGGAACAATAAATAAGGTTCTTCACATTCCCTCCTTAGTCCACCTCAAATAGACTGGGGAGGTAGACATTATGATACTATGATTCTCATCCCCTTCAACCAATTACAATATTCAAAATATCTATCACTGTCTTAGAAAACCCAGAAAGGGAGGATTATCCCTAACATAGGGATTTATTACCACCACCAGTTCCATATATATGGAACTTTTCCTGTGCAAAAGGAGAAAGCTAAGAAGTCATATTGGGAGCTACTACACAACTACCCCAATCTGGACACATATTTGGAGAGCTATACTATCCCTGATCCATCTCCAATCCTTCTGACCCATTCACATGTTCTGAATATCCTTGAATAAATCTCATTGGAAAATGAAGTCTTGTACATAGGTTTTCTCCTTTCCCCTTCCCTAATGCCTTCTGAGCTGTCACATAATCATTCCTTTAATCTAGGAATATGAATGAATAGGAGAAACGTATTAGCTCCTCATTTTAAAACTCCTCAAACACACAAAGAGGAAGTAGCTCCAATTCAGTCACAGGTACTCCTTGTCACTTCTGTTGTTCTCAGCTTCCAGTGAGCATCTTGGGCACTTTCTGCCCTTTATTCCCAGGCTTTGCTGCTCCTCTTCATTCAGCTCTTCTCTTTGTAATCCTACTCAGACAGGCCTTTAGCTTGTTTAGTCTATAGCATTTAGCACCTCCTTCTTCCAATGCTCTGACGGTGTGCTTCCCACTTGCACTAACCCATCTGTATGTAAGGTAGACTTTGGCGTAAGTAAGGTGGATTTTGTTATTCTTTTTAGAAAGATAATAGTTCCCAGGATCATAGATGCAAGTACCCAGGATCCATGACCATAACAATCATCTAGTTCCCAGACTCATGGCTTGCCAACATCTCCACCACACCTAAGCATCATATTACAATCTTAATATGTGAACATTTGAGTTAAGCTGGTAAACACCTACTGCCTATGCTCTGTGCTAAGTCACCATGATATCGCTAAAGTTAATGTAAACTTATGAAGCTATTGCTGGCAAATTGCCTTCTTTTTTTACCCTTTAAAAGGTAAAAAAGATTACCCTAAAAAAAAGATTTACCCTGTAAATCAAGTGAACACTGGTCAGTAAGTAGAGAATAGGAATGCACAAGGGGAATGTGCATGTGTGCTTGCCTCAACCAGCCCCCCACTGAGGCTTACGGGGAAATTCACAAGCTGGAATGCTGTGCTTTCCTTGATCAGCCCCCATCAAGGCTTTGGGGAAATTTGTTAATGTGTGTTAGTCTCAACTGGCCTTTATCGAGACTTAGGGGACCTAAGAAGTAGAAAACTCCCATTCTCACCTACCCCTGCAAGAAGAATAATTAAGGGACACTATAGGAGTTGTACTCCATTATCAGCAAACCTCTCTTTGGGAAGATTAAAATAAAGTAAGCTTAATTAACTCTTTATTATAATAATCTCCATTCTTATCTTCCTGTCTGCCCAGATCAAGAGTGAACTTGTTAGTGCTAGAAGCTCTCCTGTGTTACCTTCCACCCTACAATTGGTGTAGTCAGGGTCTCCAGTGTGTATGCCCATTTTACACCATCCAATCAAGTCTTTTGGGGGTACAGAAAGTCACTCTAGCTCTTTATTTGTCATTCTATCTCCCAACTTCCTCTAGGGCAATTGAGACATATGATTCAAATTACTCAGGGTGACTCTTTTAGAGATCTTCCAAAAACAGAGGAGGGAAAAAAAGGCTGGTATTAGCAGTTCTCAGAGGCAATGGATGATCCCAGCACCTTTCCTGGGGGAAGGGCAATCCTTTCCTAAGAGCTAAGATTGGTACAATGTGGCTCAGTACTATAATTTAACCCTATGTTGTCATTGGAATGCATATTTCAAAACAATTTCTTCACTAATTAATTTTTGAAAGAGGATGCAAAAATGCTATTGATTGACCACCAGTGGGATGAGTACTTCAAATTGTTCTTCTAACTATTGACATGGATTATTCATGTTAATATTGCTTTATTCCCCCTCAATAATTCCTTTTTTTTTTTTTTTACCAATTCCATGTATTTTCAAGAGAGATGTCTGGGATTAAGAGTGGAAGAACAGAATTATGCTAACATATCCACAAAGAGACTATGCCCATGACTTTATAGTTATCAAAATTATATTGTAACTAAGGCAAATAGTCATACAAGTTCCAAAATTAAAAAAAAAACTACAAAAGCAACTTATAATAAACTTGTTAAATAATGAAGACTCTTTCCTAGAATCTTGTTACATGAGGGTTGAACCACCCTGGACAAGCAATCAAGGCTGTGGGGTAAACTGTACTTTTTTTTTTTTTTATAGCAATTGGGGTTAAGTAACTTGCTCAAGGTTACACGGCTAGTCATTTTGATTTATGCGTGGGTGCTCATTTTCTGAGGCTGGATCTGATCTCGGGTCATCCAAACTCCGAGGCCGGCGCTCTTACTGACTGCGCCACCTAGCCGCCCCTTTAGGGCAATTGGGGTTAAGTAACTTGCCCAAGGTCACACGGCTAGGTTTTTTTGTTTGTGCGGATTAGGTGTCGGAGGCCGGCTCCGAACTCAGGTCCTTCTGATTCCAGGGCTGGCGCGCTATTCACTGCGCCACCTAGCCGCCCCTAAACTGTACTTTTTTGTATCTTACCTCATTGCTTTTTGTGTAAAAGTAGTCTGGAACCCTGGGAGTTTGCCCAGCCTGGTTCACAGAAGTTCATCACCTTGGTCTTTAACTTTAAAACTAATAAAAACCTATATTTTGTGTAGTACTTCGCATTTTACAAAATTCCTTTTACATACATTATCTTATCCCTCAGAACAATCCTATGAGGTAAACAGGACAGGTTATTATCAACTCCATTGTGGAAACAACAAAATTAGGGTTTTTATTAATTTTTTCCTGAACACATCTACCTCAAACTCAATATGTTCAAAACAGAAAATTTCCCCAAAATTCATCCTTCCTTGAAACCTCTCTGTTTCTATTTAGGACACAGTCATCCTTCCAGCTACCCATGTTAACAACTTAATAATATTACTGTATTACTGCTTCCTCCCCCACCTATCCCCTATATCCTATAATTTACCAAGTTTTCCATCTCCATAGTATCTCTTACATTCATTTCCTCTCTAATTACACAGTCTTCACCCTAGTTCAGATTCTTATCACCACTTGCCTGAACTCTTGCCATAGCCTTCTAATTGATCTACCTGCTTCTAATCTCTTTCTTCTTAAATCTTATTTATTCCTAAAACACAGATCTATTTCATTTCCCTATTCAGAAATCTTCAGTGATTCCCTATTCCCTCTAGGGGAAAATCTTCAATTTGGCCCTCAAATACCAAAACATTAAGGCATCTACCTACCTTATTTCACTTTACTCCCCTTTATGCACTTATGCACACTCCATTCCAGTGAAACTGGTCCAATACATGTTCCTTTACTCAAAATTCTATCTCCCACTGTCATGCCTTTGCACAGGTAGATCCCATTGTTTTGGGATACAGCCTCTCTTCACTCTATCCCTTAACTGTATCTTCCTTCAACAACCAAGCTGTCATCACCTTCATTATTCTCCCAGAGAGTAGTGCTCTTTTGTTTTTGAAATTACTTTGTATAATTTGAATATATTTTAGGTTTCTTTATATATATGCCTATGGTGCATCCCCTAGGTGAATGTAGTCTCCTTGAGGACAGGGTTTGTTTCAGAAGTTTTTGTCTGTATTTTCAGCACTGAGTAGTGCCTTGCATTTTCAACAAACAAATGTTTGTTGAATAAGTATCTGACAAGATCACAGAATTCATAATCCAGAGATTCAGGATTTCCACCCTGATCTTCTGAAGTAGGCTTTTCCTACTTTTTTCCAGTGGCTACTCCAATATATTTGAATAATCCTGTCCACCAAGGATCAGACAGGCATTAGACAAGGGGTAGAGACAAGAATGCAGAAAGAAAGAGAGTCAAAGACACAAATGTTTAAGGAAAGTTGCTTCCACCCTGTTTAAAACCCATGATGTCAAAAGTAAGAGTAAGAAATCTTAACTTGGGAGCTGCCTCTCATATAACTAGCTACTAGAAAAATGCATCTTTTTGAAGTCTCTCCCCTCCTCTCATTTCATTAATCAACAAGCTGAATTGTTACAATTGTTAAAGTAAGTTCAGTGCTCAGTGAGTATAGGAAATAGTAAAGAAATAAGAGACTTTTCCCCATCCAGGGCATTCTTATGGACCTTCAATTCAGACTAGGAAAAAGAGGCTGTGCATTAAAAATGTTTTCCACTGGAAAAACAGAGAGAATGTGGGTTGATCTACAATGCCTGCTGACCTTATTTATCTGCCCTTACAGAGAAGCAATGGAAAGACTTTTGCTCAGGGTCAGTTACAAAAGCCTACAAAAAATAGACTATTTAAAGCTACAGCAGATTAATAAACTTTCTCTTAAATACCAATAAGAATAAAAAGTTCTACCTACTAAAATAATCCTCTCTTACCTCCATACATTCCTCCGAGACCAGAGTGGAAACTGGGATCAGATTTAAAAGATGTATCTTGAGCAAAAAATAACCTTTCAATCAATACAAAAGGCACAAATTATTCTACTTTTCTTAGATTAGTAAGAAAGCAATATAATAAAGTCTACTATTGCAACTAATATTTTTTATTTTATACATAACCATCAAAATTCATAGCTAAGGTGGTATAAGGATTTTCTTTCTAAAATATTTTTCAGAATACCTCCATTATTAGAAGTTTACAATGGGATGGGACATAGAAGGGTGGAGATAATTTTTTTTTTTATCTTTTGCTAATCTATTTAGAAAGATTTGACAAAATATATCTACCTTTGGGGAAGAGAGGAGAGCATTCCTTCAAAGGATGTACAATTATCAACAATGCCAGAGCTCCTGTTTTCTGTTTTTCCTTCAAATTTCTCAATACCACAGCAATCTTTTGGGAAAATTTTAAGATTAAAAACTCTATAGGGATATATCTTGCCAAATTCCATTTATAAGAGTTAACTCTTATCTTGTTTTTTATTCTATTTTCTTTTTTCTTCTTGTAAAAACCCAGAGTTCTAGTGAATCATTTTTTCTAAGATATAAATTTCCTTGATTTTTATAAAGTTTATTATGAGGAAAAAACACACCATAAAATTATACTGATTTTCTTAGTATTATACTTTCAAAATTGTCCTCTATTTCTCTCCCACTTAAATACACTTCCTTTATTTCTTTAACTCAGGTGAAAACCATACTGAAGCAATGAGGTGATACAGTGGTTAGAGAAGTGGTACTTAATAGCCGTGTGTTACTTCATTAAAAGAAGAGGATTTCTTTTTGAAGGGAAAGAGTGGGAGTGGAGAGGACCTTGCAAAACATGGCCCATTATTTGAATGTGAACACTTTCATTTATTTGTGAAAAAATGTGGTAAAAATTTTTAAAGTACTTCAGTTTTAAATTTCATAAAAATCACAATGGTATCATAGTTCTCATACTATGCCAATAATGAAGTTAGTGAAAATGTGTAACTAAAACATCTTTTTTAGTGTGATAATTCTAAAAATAGAATGCAGCAGCATTTTACTTTAATCAGTACAAAATCCTTTAGTTCGACTTCTGCTCCCAGGTCTGTTTCATTTAGTTGACCTATTTTAGTAATTCCAAGTCTTCTTATAGTTTGAAAGTTATCCTATTTCTCACTTCCTTTAAATGAATTACCTTTGTGGAAGATTTTTGCAAACCCTACACATACTGATACAACATAATCCCCCCTATATAAATGTCTGAGATACACAATTAGCCCTACAATACCGGATGATCTACTCTATCAGATGTTTCCTTTATGTCCCTTTGTTTCAGGAGACATAATTAGGTAAAATATATAGGCAAACCCCTATCCTAATGAATTACTACAATAAGGGTGTTTATCCTACACAAGGATTAAATCAAGGCGTCTTTCAGTTCCTCTCAATTTTAGAGTTTAGGGAATTCGGCTGACAGATGTCACGTGACAAAATAATTTTGTCTTTTTTAACCCTAAAAATAAACACTAAGAATGAGCATTGCTAAGGTACCTGCCTTTGTACTACAGCCAGTTGCTATAAGGGGTTATTCTTATTTTTTGATCACCAATAACTCCTTTCAGATGGCACCAGCATCTGGGAAAGCTAAGCACTAGAGAAATCACATAAAATGAGCTACAGTTATTGGCAGAATATTGTTCAAACCTTAGACATGGAACTAAGCTTTCAGTCATGCTGAATCCTTCTTTAGCAGAGGAAAAACATGTAATGCCTAACATAATTGGCAATCTTCATGGTACTGGAGTCTGCTTTAATTTGAAGTCACAATATTGATATTTGATACATCAGAAACAGCAAGGTTTCATAGCATAAAATGACCTAGATGCTGCTCCCTGCTTTATTTTTGCTTCATTGAAGTGTGGAGGTTTCTTTTGCTTCTCAAAGCGGAGCACAAAATTTGTTGGGTTCTACCAAATTAGGCATTTGCATTCGTTTGCATTCTGAGCAGGTCATCACTGACAGATTGCCACCGCAAAAGCTCTGCAGCTTTAGAAACATTTCTTAGAGTTTTCTATTGTTAAGTAAAAAATAAATGGTCCCTTTTTAAAAAAAACAAAATCTTAGGTCATGACAATTAATGACTTTCTCCATTACTAGTTCTCCAATTTGTTCATTTTCTTAACTTCAGATTCTACGCTACCAACTTTTTACCAAGAATTCTTAGCTTGGGTTTGTCTGGCCCCAGACATTTACTAGTTGTGTAAGCCTGGGCAACTCATTCTCTGCTAACTTCAAGTGGCATCTATAAAACAGAGATGGTAACAGCACCTACTTCCTAGGCGTGTGTGTGTACATACGTATGTGTTCGGAGAACAAAATTAGGTAATATTTATAAAATACTTTGCAGACTGTTAAAAGATACATAAATGCTATGAGAAGATGCTCTAGATCTGCACTCTGCATATGCCAAACCTTAACCCCCATTCCCCATTATACACAAGTGCCTGAAGCAAAAGCATCTTTTGATGGAAGACTCGCTGTCTAGTACTGGGGTTAAGTGAGCGCCCCTCCTCCATAAACCTTGGCTTCCGAAGGGACCTCGGAGGCCACAACGCGCCTACCGCTACCTCCCTCCCCCGCTCTGCCCCGCCTTGTTTTACAGATGAGGACTGGGCTCAACGAGGTTAAATGACTCAGGTTGTCTGGCACCGAGCTCCTCGGCCTGCAGCCACTGCCCCGCCCGGTGGCGCAGTTTGGGAAGGGGCGGGGGGGAGGCAGCCTCGGCCCGTTTCACGGCTGGGCGCGGTGAAGATGCGGGGGGTGGGGGTGCTAGAACGTCGCCGAGGGCCCGGGCGAGCCTGGGCTCCGCGGGGTGACGGGGCGGGCGGGCGCCGCCTGGGCCGTCACCTTTGCAAGAGCAGCTCCTCATCCTCCCGCTCGCTCTCGGTCACCGACCCCTCCACCAGCGTCTCGTCACTGTTCCAGTCTAAGCCCTGAACCGATTCTTCCTCCATGCCCACCCCCGCAATCCCGCCCTTTTGCCTCTTCTTCCCCCGCCTCAGGCCCCTCAAAGATCGACTATCCCGAGGACAGGCACGAGCTGCACAGAGGAATAGGGCTCCAGGGGATGGAGGAGGGAGGAGGGAGGAGGGCGTGGCGAGGCGCGCGTGCGCGTGAGCCGCAGCCTAGGACGCGGGGGCGAGGAGCCGACACAGAGCGCGCGCCCGCCCTTACCTCCTCACGAGGAGCAGTGGGTTGGCTGGGAAGAGGCGCATGCCTCGTTTCCCTGCCGAGGCGAGGGTGGGGCCGGGAAAAGGTGGCGCTCGCTCCTCGGCTCCCCTCGAAAGTGGAACGCGGTGGGGGTGGGGAGGGGCTCGTGGGAAGATTTCGGGATCGAAAGTACGTTCTAGAGTAGAAACCAGCGACTCCTCAGAGATCCGGAAGTGACGCAGAGGCCCCCGGAGAGGGAAGGGGCGGGGCAGTCAGAATTCTGGGCCACATTCCTGAAGCTTCCTCGTGCCCGTGCCCGGGCGGGAGATTCTTGGGGCTCAGTGGAGGGGGGAGAAGCAGCATGATAGACAGTGGCCTTCGAGTGCTTGAAGGGCAGCCATGTGAATAAGGCCGGACTAGAAGAGAGCAATGAGTGGGCATTGCCCCGGGTCAGGTTTAGATTTGCTGTAACTAAACTAACAGTGGAATGGGGCCCCCACCTCTTCCTGTACCCCCTTCTGGTTCCAGTGGAGGCTTTTTGGTGCCTACTGTGTGCCAGGCACTGTGCTAAGGCTAGGCAGGCATAAAGAGGTAAAAGGTCTGACCTCAGGGGCTCACCTGCAAACTTGTATACAGAGCAGGCTATGTACAGGGTAAATAAGAGGTAATTAGCAGAGGGAAAGCACTGGGCAGCAGAGGGGTTGGGAAAGGCCTCTTGTAGAAGCTGGCTTTTAGTTGGGGCTTCCATGGAGGTCAGTAGTAGCAGCAGAGGGGACAGCCAGAAGGAATACCTGGATCTGAGGGGGCCTGGAACATTCAAGAGGCTGGTGTTACAGAAGGGAAGCAGTACTTGGTGGAGGTGTCAAGATAGAATGGCCTGATTTCCTTCCAGCTCAGCCTAGGAGGCTGTGAAAAGCTGGCCCAGGTTCCCACCTTTGCTTCTCCCTTGGGCAGTACTTCCCCTCCAGGCCTGTGATTCAGTTGGGCTATAAAAACATCAGCAGAAGCTGTTTGAACAACCTAGTAGAGGCTCTCATCTAAGCTTTAGAAAAGTGTAGTTTCATTTGTACATGTTCATCTACAGAAATGTTCCAAATAGTCCCAAAATTTAGCTTTGTTGTCTTAAAATTTAAGTAGTGGCGAAATTCAATAGGGAAGGAAGTGGGCCTTGCTCAGAGTCAGATTTAGGTTTGATGTAAGGAAAAAAGTTTCTTGACAAAATTGGAATGAGGAGATAATGGATCCTTACTTCTTTCCTCCCCCTCCCTAACTTTGATGGAGATCTTCTGGAAGAAGCCAGATAAACAAGCATAGGCTCCAGACTAAAGTGTAGAAAGTGAACATACATGAGAGGTAGGGAGGATTGTGAAAAACTGAAAGGTCAGGAAGTGAATACAAGTGAGGATGAGGGAGAAGTTGTGGTTAGAGAAGCAAATTTCAGATTTCAAGTTGTATAATTTTTAGTGATAGTCCTATCTAAGGTGTGATTATCCCTGTGGATAGCAGAAGTAAAAGGCAAATGTGGAGCATAGGAGTTGAGTTTAAGGATTCAAGAAACAAGGGAGTTAGGCCATAAGCATGAGAATTGAAGTCACTGGCAGTAGTTCAAGAGGAGAAGTTACTCTTAGGCCAGGAGCTAAAATGCGTGAACAAGGTAAAATGCCCAGGAGGTTTAGATGGGAGCTACAAGAACCAGGAAAAGGTGCTCAGAAGTTGAATGATGGTGACAGACCTAGAACTGGGGGCTGTAGGAAACAAGGAAGATACAAACTCCTCTTTCTTTGAATAAAGGAGGATGAGAAGAGTGGCTAGCAATGGAAAGGGTGGTAATGATGAGGGAAAGGTGATAAGGATAGGGAAGGATAATAGGTTCTGCCAGGGACCCTGATCACTATCAGTGACCAGAAACCCTGCAATTCAGTCTGGAAAGAATTCACCAGGCTCAAGCAAACTTTGAAGCTGAAATTGTAAAGTTTATTGTTACGCTGCACAAGGACAGCAGGCTAGAATGGAACCTGCAAACTTCCAGGGGTCACAGGCATAGTTTTATGGAGTCAAGACAGTAAATCAGGTGCTAATTATGCTAACTAGGTGAGTAAGGGTAGGATCAGGGAGGAGTTAAGGAGTGGTCAGTGCTTAAAGGACCATGCACTTTTAATATCAACTGCACAGGCGTATTGCCCATGATTCACTGGGAAATAGCCCAAGGGGGGGCTACCTGGAGGTGTGGTTTTAGGCCTGACACATCACTAAAGTCAATCCTCGGTCACGGCCACGAAGGAGTGCCCAGTCTGCCACCCTTCGATGTCAAGCTTGACAAGATAGATGTTGGGAACCAAGGCCATCAGAGACACAGTATGGGTATAATTGGCTAAGGAGTTACGCTATAGATAGGGTACTGAAGAATTCATGGTGCAGTTGGCCACTCCAACTAAGGGAGATAACATTTGCCTAAGCTAAAAATGTTTATAGATAGTTTAGTGAAGGATTCATAGGTAGCTAGTTCATGAGTTGTTGCTGGGCAGAGTGCTGGCAGGGGGAAGGGGCAGAGTTAATGCTCTGAGGCTGGTGGGGGGGAGTGGAAATGTGATCGTACAGACTGCTTTTACAAATTGATTTTACAGACATAGGTGCCAAAGCACCCCATTTACAAACTGATGTTACAGATTGATATTACAGACTGATGTTACATAGATTGATGTTACAAACATATATCCATCCCAAGCACCCCATCAGTAAGGGATGTGGTATCTTCAGGGGAAGCTATGCTTCAAAAAGCAGCAGGAGAAAGAAGGAATGTCAGAGGAAGAGACCAAAACAAAATATCAGTGGAAAAGGTGGTCAGAGAAGAGTAAGGAGTGAAGAAATAAAAGCTCAGGTGTATTGAGATAAGATTAAGGGCAAGGGGATCAGAGGAAAGAGATTTTCATCTACAGCAGTAAAAGTTTAGAATAATAGTGATAAGGAAAGCAGGAGGTCAAGAATTAAGATCATAGCGGAGCCAAGATGGTGGAGTAGAAACAGCTCATCCAAGCCACTCTGCCCCCAGATTCCCCCCAAACTATGTAAAAGGCGACTCTGAACAACTTCTGGAGCCCCAGCACCCACAGAATGACACAAAGAAGCTAACCTCCCACTGAGGACAGCCCAGCAGCCCTGCAGGAAGGACCAGCGCAGCGCTCTGGGAGTTGGCAGAGCAGCGCAGTGTGAAGAGCAGAGCCCAGGTCCCCGGGAGCCGAAGTTTTAGCCCCAGGGTGGCAGGGTCAGCAGCCGGCTGGAGAGACCCCAGAACACCAGCAGCTGTGGCGACTCCAGAATTATCAATATAGACATGCCTAGGACAAAGTAAGAGGTTAGTGTCCTATGGACTTTCAGACCAGTATTTGGGGAACTGTCGGCTCCCTCCCCTGGGGGCTAGAAGCCACTGAGGAGACACGCCACTTTGTAGTTTTCAGAGGCAGCTCCAGCTTCTGGCCTGTGGAACCATAGGGAGATCCAGCGATCAGTCTTGGGGGGTAATTGCTCTTGCTTTAACCTCCCTGGATCTGGATTGTGATCTAGGGTGGAAGTCATGGGTGGGTTTACAGCTTGCCAGAAACGGAAGTTGCCCCCCACACGTTCGGGACGAAAATTCCTCTATCTGGCCTTAAAGCCATAGTGTGGCAACAAGCCCAAAAGTCAAGCAATTAAGTGGCAACATGCCAAGGCAAAGGAAACAGAAAAATGCAACCCTAGACTCCTATTTTGGGGGCATAGAGCGGGAAAAGGACTGTGAGGTCAGAAGGCCTGCTCCAAAAGCCCCAGGGGAAAACATGAGCGGGTTGCAGGCCATAGAGGACCTTAAGAAGGACTTTAAAAATCAAATAAGAGAAGTGGAGGAAAAATTGGAAAGAGAAATGAGAAGGATGCAGGAAAAGTATGAAATGAGGGTCAACAGCCTGACTGAGGAAAACAACACCTTAAAAAATAGACTAACTCAAATGGCAAAGGAGGCCCAAAAGGGCAATGAGGAGAAGAATGCCTTAAAAAGTCAATTTGCCAGATGGAAAAAGAATCTCAAAAGTTCACTGAGGAGATTCATTCCTTCAGAGTTAGACTGGAGCAAATGGAAGCTAATGACTTTATGAGAAATCAAGATGCTGTTAAGCAGATCCAAACAAATGAAAGATTAGAAGGCAATGTGAAATATCTCATGGGAAAACCACTGACCTGGAAAATAGATCCAGGAGAGACAATCTAAAAATTATTGGACTACCTGAAAGCCATGATCAAAGAAAGAGCCTAGAAATCACCCTTCAAGAAATTCTCAAGGAAAATTGCCCTGATGTTCTAGATCTAGAGAGCAAAATAGAGGATGAAAGAATCCACCAATCACCTCCTGAAAAAGATCCCAAAAAGAAAACTCCCAGGAATATTATAGCCAGGTTCCAGAATCCCCCAGATCAAGGAGAAAATACTCCAAGCAGCCAGGAAGAAACAATTTCAATATTGTGGAAACACAATCAGAATAGCCAAGGACCTGGCAGCTTCTACCCTGAGTGATGGAAGGGCATGGAATATGATATTCCAGAGGGCAAAAGACCTGGGTCTGAACCCAAGGATCACCTACCCAGCAAAACTGAGTATTTTGTTTCAGGGGAAAATATGGTCATTCAGTGGAATAGAGGACTTTCAAGCATTCTTGAGGAAAAAACCAGAATTTAATAGAAAATTTGACATCCAGACACAAGAAGGAAGAGATGCCTGAGAAGGTAATCAGGGAAAAGAAATCAAAAGGAACTTATCAAAGTTGAACTATTTACATTCCTATATGGAAAAGCAATAACTGTGACTGATGATATCTTTCTCACTATCAAAATAATGGAAGAAGGGTGTGTGGTCATATGAATACATATGTGAATGTGTGTGTATATGGTTACAGTTATATATGGATAGAGGGCATAGGTTGAATTTGTTGGGAAGGGAGAATACTCAAGGGATGATATTATGAGGTGAGAGAGGAAAGTGGCAAGAGGAGATGGGGAGAGACATGGTAGGGTAAACTATCTCATGTGGGAGGGGAAGTGGGTGCAAGGGAGGGGGAGAATAGGAAGGCTAAAAAGGCAAAACCACATTCTCATTGAATTTGGTTCAGGGAGAAAATGACATACATACTAAATGGGATATCTCAACCTGCAGCAGAATAGGGGGAAGGGGGATGAGAGGAGGGATGATGGATGGGAGGGCATCCTTGGGGAGGGGAGGTTGGAAGTACCCACTATAGAAGAGGGACAGGATCATGTAGGGAATGGACCAGGTGGGGGGTGGGATGAGTGGGAGGGAATTATAAGCAGCCTTGTACAATATATCTACTATGATAATGTTTTTCATAGCTAGACATGTACAACACATACTGAATTACTTATCTCCCCAGAGGGAATGGGTGACAAGGGAGGAAGGAAATGGATCTGAAACTCAAGGTCGTAACATTAAATGTTTCAAATATATATAAATACTATTATTAATACTCTTTTGCTTATAATTGGGAGATAAGATGTGCAGGCATTGGGACACAAGATTCACCTTCCTCTAATGGAAAAGTCGAAGGGGCTATGGGAGAAGGTATGGGAGAGAGCAGATTGGAGGAAGCGATATCTTGTGGGACTGCTATTCTGGGAGGTTGGGTAGGGGAATAACAGGGGGAAAATGATTGTAACTCAAAAATCTGGTGGAAATGAATGATGTAAAACAGAAGTTAATAAAGCATTTGTTTAAAATAAAAAAAAAGAATTAAGATCATAGATTTTTGAGCTAAAGGAATTTTGAGTCTGATCTTCTTTTACAGATGAGAAAACTAGGTCACAGAAATATTAAGTGATTTGCCCAAAGTGTAGTGTTTGAGGCAGGATTTGAACCCAGGTCTTCCTGTCTCAACATCTAGTGCCCTAGTTTTAAGCTATACTGCTTTTAAATTGGGGGAACTTGGCTAGCTACAAGAGAGGGAAGAGCACAAAACATACAAAAGGTAATAGAGTAAATAAGCCTCAAAGTTTTAGGTATTTTCCAGTGTCATGATTGAAGACTGGCTTTTTCTCTGAAGGTGGGGCTGAGCTGACCTCAGACCTTGGATGGCATAACACAGTTGCTTTCCTCAGCAAGTGTTTTAGTCAGTCTTTTGGATGATTTTTTTCTGTATGACCTCACCAACATTTTTATAATTGAAATTTATAGGAAATAGTATTTTCTTTATAGAAATTTACTTTGTAGGCAGCTATACTAAAACATATCTTATGAATGACAAACATAAAAATGGTCTATATACATCCTGAGTTCTTTTATTTTTTATACCCTCTCTTCTCAACCTTTTTAATATTTTGTAATGCCAAAATGGAGAAAATCGAGGTTTTTTTCCCTTAAAGTGATAGGAGGCATGGAATTATAAGAAGGTTAGTAAAGGGAATAAGAATAATGGAATGAAAACACTGGAGAATCTTTCCAGCATTGAATAATGGATTTAAGCCAAATTGTAATTCTACATTTAAAAAAAATATTAGTCCACAGAATTTTAACCATCCTTTCCTGCATGGTCACTAAATAGATTGATTGATTGATGCACCCTTACCGGGAGATTAGTTAGTGAGATTCAGTGTTCCAAAGCAAAGCTGTTCTTTGTACAATGTGTGACTATTAAAGTATTCTCTCTTGGACAGGTTGAATTTGAGATCAAAAAGCTTTTATTAAGTGCCTACCACATAACAGGCATTGTACTAGGAGCTGAAGATACAAAGACAGAAGATGAAATAATACATGCTCTCAAGGAACTTATATTCAGTCAGGAGAAACAACATGTACTTATTTGCCCAGGCTGCCCACTGGTAGTTTAATGAAAGACAGAGGTGAGAGGGAGTGTATTCAGTTTGTGGGATATTGGGTTAGGTCCACCTGTGTCACCAGGCCCCTGTTGTGATCCAGACATGGAACCATCCATGGACTAATCTTCTTGACATTATGAAGAAAGAGGATAGTGATTCCTATTTACCTAGCCCCACACCAACTAATCTTCACAAAACTACCTATAACTTACCTTTACCTGGCCCTCAGAATCAAACTAGCTTTTATCTCCACACAGCAATGTGGAATCCAAGTTTTGAGAAACTCAAGCCACTGCAAATTCTCTTCCTGGCCACTGAGAATGAGTGTGCCTGAAATTCTGTATCTCCATTTTGGTAGTAGTTGGAGCTGGGATTCAGCCCATGAGTTAAAAATTAGAAAAGCATGTTAAAAGTATTGAGTTTTTTTTTTTTTGCCTTTTTTTAATGGGGAAGGGCAGAACAGTTGGGGTTAAGTGACTTGGCCAAGGTCACACGGCCAGTAAGTGTTAAGTGTCTGAGGCCAGATTTGAACTCAGATCCTCCTGACTCAAGGGTTGGTGCTCTATTCACTGCACCACCTAGCTGCACCAAAGATATTGAATCTTAATATGACATTTTCCTTCTCCCTTTCTTTCCTGGTACAGCTGGGAATTTGTTGTCTGGTGGTATATAATCCAATATACCATTCTGTAGGACTCAAAACTATTGTTGGAAGAATTATTTGGAGAAGACATGCGATAGGCAACCATAACCTCACATCAGACCTAAGCCAAAACTTCCTTCCCAGGACCAGCAGTCTAACAGGATATTTTTTCACACTGTTGAGGCAGATAAGTTAGCACTGCATAGGCTATATGATGAACCAAGTGTAATTATAGGTTGCATACTGGAAAGAATGCTGGATTTGAAGTCAGAGACCTAAATTCAAGCCCTGTCTCAGATGCTCAATAGTTGTGTGACCCTGGAAAAATCACCTAATCTCTCTTTTTCATTTTTCTCATCTCAAAAAAGGGCAGAATTGTGAGGATCAAATTAAGTAATCTATGCAAACAATAAAATACTATGTAAATGGTAGCTATCATTATTCTGGCCAGCCAGATCTACTTATTAACCAGGTCTGGTGACTGCAGGAATTTCTGGAAAACAGTTGACAGAAGGGGTTCACCCAATCTTCCATCTCTCCCCTGGAACCCTAGTTCCCATTAAGAAGAGTGAGGATTGAGAACTCCACCACAAAAAAGAGCGTTGAACACTCACTATCTCAGACTGGTACACTTCGCCCATGATAGCTAACATACTGCACCAAATGGCAGGGGTAGTGCTATCCAGCAAGTTAGATCTGGGGGCATACAGTCTAATCCAAAAAACGGAAAGTAATTCATGGAAGACAATGTAACCTGTAATGAATGTCCGGTTACCTTTCGGTGTTTTTTTGTTTGTTTGTTTGGGTTTGTGTGTGTGTGTTGGGGGTGGTAGTGTTGTGTTTTTTTGTTTTGTTTTGTTTTGTTTTGTTTTGTTTTTGTCAGATTGCACCAATTCATGAATTCACCATTTCAGGGTTTGCTAGAAATGTGATGTTGTGGTCAATCTTGTGATATCTTCTTCTGTTCGTGGGATCTAGCTAGTATGCAGTACTGGATGGTAGAAACACTGTCTCTGGTCCATAATATCACAACACTTAGCCATTCTGATGGTGTCTGACCAAGATAGCTTACTTCTTCCCCTTTGATAGATCTCCCACCATCACTGAGCCTGCCTGCTTCTAAAAAATTCTCCTGTTCATCCTCCTCTCTCATATCAACTTAGATCATCCTTGCAAGTAGCAATTGTTTATAAGCCACTAGTAAAGAAGATACACACACACACACACACACACACACACACACACAAAGTTATAAAGTGGTTAATTATTACAGAGATTTGCATGTGATAATTGAAATATGCCCCCAATACATAGCAACTATAACCATAAACTCCATGAAGATATCATATTTCATATAAACTTTGTGTCTCCCCCAATGCCTTGCACAGTCTTCTATACAAAGCAGGTGTTTAATGAATGTTTGTGGAAGAGAACAAGTGAAAGAGCAAAGTACTTATAACATGGTTGAGAAGCATCATGGCACAGTGAATGTATGAAATGATTCATCTTACAAATACAAATCATAGGATGGGGATTTAGAACTAGAAGGGATACAAAGTCATCTAGTTTAATCTCCTCCTTTTATAAATGAGGAACTGAAGCCTAGAGAGGTTAAGTGATTTGCCTAGGGTCACACAAATAGTTAAATTACAGAGGCAGGAATTATTCCCCTTTCCAGTAACTCACTCTCAAGGCTATATATAAACTCTGACTTTGGAACTTTGACTATGAACTCCATTTCTCCTTTCTTTCCTTGCACTTTGGATTTTGTATTTCAGTAAATTTTTGTTTGATGTGGAAATATTTCTGGTTTTACTATCTTTGATCACAACTTGGACTACTTGGGAGAACTGTGTCCTTTTCCCAATATAGTTTATTGGTTGATTGCAGTTTATCATTGATAATCATTAGTCCTATCCCCTAGGGTCCTAGATTTGACAGAAAGAGTCATGCAGGCAGCTAATATTTTTCACCCATAAAACACTATATACAGTATTTGTCATCAGGTTATTAATATGATTGACACTACAGATAGATTTTAAACCACAGTGCCAAAATTATCATATTCTAAAAGAAAAATGTTTTTTATAGAAATATTACTAGCTCATTTATCCTGAAAACCGTAACTATGTGATCCTCATTTAATAACTTCTAAATGAGCAGAATTTCTCTGAAAGCAGATGTGCATGATGTTATTTGTTGGTGTAGTATCTGCCCAGGAGCCTAAGATCACAGTATAATTCATTTATATATTGGCTAACTATATCTGTAGACTGATGTATGCCTTTATCTTGAATAGTAGTTACAATTAAAGCTTAATTTTATAAGGAGAAATCATAGATGTAGAAGTACATTGAAAATTTTAATTACTATTCAAATGTAAGAATTATCATATTATATCATTAATATTTGGTGATGAACATCCTCTAGAGAGTTGCTCATAACACCTGTGGTTTTCTTGTAAACTACTGAGGAGATGTCTTATAATGAAGCTCATAAAATCAGCAAAGAATGATTGCAAAAACACTTTGCATTCAGTAAATGAAAATCAAATGTCTAGACATGTCTAGTTCTTAATTATAATGCCCTTCTCCCCAGGATGCTTGCAAGATGTCCCTGCTAGACTGCACAATATATGATATTGTTGTTATTCATAATTTAGCCCTGGATCAGAAGGCTGTGAAAAAAATATTTTAGAAATGGGAAAGCAAGTCTCCTGGGTACAAAATCTTACAGTAATTTTGACATTTAGCATCTCTCAGCAAAAAACATCATAATAATATTTGAACATAACTAACTACTAAGCACTGTTGACTACCATCAGAGTTTTATGGGGATTCATAGCTTCTTTTTCTCTCAAAGCCATAATATTACTGGGGTGACAAAAGCATGCAATCAAAGAAATATCCCTTGCTTATCTTCTAATATATAATATCTACAAATCATAAGCTTCATGAAGACAGAGACAATATCTTAGTAAACTTTCCCCAAGAGTCATGCATAATATTTTGTACACAGTAGGTGCTTAATAAATGTCTTTGGAAAGAAGAAGGGGAAGGAGAAAAAAATATAAGTTATAACATGGTTTAGAGGCAACAGGAGCAGTGAATAGAGAGAACTGATCTCAAGAGTCGAGAAGACTTGAGTTTAAGTCCAGTTTCTGACACGTACTCACTATGTGACCATGAGCAAATCCCTTAAACTCATAGTGTCCCCAGTCAACTATCTCAAGATTAAAAATTGTGGGGCAAGTTCTGATCTGCATTGATAAAAACTCACTACAGCAATGAAATCCATCAGATAAAAAAAATAACATGGCTAGACAAGATAGGGTGTTACTTCTTTCTCATATTATGATTGATTATCATGAAAGAGTTCTATCCTGCAAGAGTGCCTTTAATTTTTAAAATATGGCTGTGTTTTTTATGACTCAAGCCATAGCTAAAAAGAAAATCTGACCATCAAGATATTAGAAAAGGAAAGAATCCCACTGTTGCTTTGGTATACTGTGGAGTATTCTGGACTTGGTGGTTGTTGGCTGCATAGATGGGACCAGAACAGATTCTTGCAATGATTATGTGATGAAGGCACCCAGGCAGTTTATACATTGAATGGCACGATGAATGGATGCCTCAGTGCATATGGATGCAGAATTCCATGTTGTTATTGTTTAGTCATGTTCAACTTCATAACCCCATTTGGGGTTTTCTTGGCAAAGATACTGAAGTGATTGGCCATTTCCTTTTCCAGATGAGGAAACTCAGACAAACATGGCTAAGTGACTTGCTTAGGGTCACACAACAAGTAAGTGTCTGAGACCAGATTTGAACTCAGGTCTTCCTGAGTCCAGGGCTGGCTCTCTATAGCACCACTTAGTTGCCCAGAATTCTATATCTTTACAAAAATAGAAATCCACCATTTTGAATTTCATTACATGCCATAACTACAATATGGGACATAAATGCATATTTTTTAATGTAATAGCAGACACTGCCCATTTTTTTGTGAATATATCTGTGCAGAACTCTGACTAGGACCCCACTCTATTTCCTGATCAATTCAAACCCACTAAATTTCTCCCAAATCACTACTCACCTACACCTTTACAAAACGCAGGAAGAAATGGAAATTTTATGAGTTTTAATTTCCCGTTTTTAAAGAACATCAAGAATTGCTCTTTTTACATATGGTGGCAAAGACATGTTAATGAGATGATCTTAAATGGATCTCTAGAGAGACCATTTCTCTTTCTTTGTCTAACTTTGTCTAACAGGTTACAATGTCACAGGCCTTGCATAAAACTTTAGCTTTTTTCAGAAAGTATCTTGAGTAATTAAAAAAAAAAATTAGATTAATTGTATAAAAAGAGATAGCCTTAGAATCATAGCTAATTATCTTAGCAATTCAAACAGTTATTCCAATGGAAACATTTAATAGCTCTATCTTTTGTCCCAATTCTATATTGATACTACATTGCTAATTTGAACATTATTTGTTTTTTCTTAAACAATGTACACACAACACCTCACCCACTCCCTTCTGAAAGCATTCATCAAAGTAACGATTCTTGTGCCATTTTGTACCACACACAAAATACCCCCAAGAAGAGGCAACTATTTCTGCCAGGATTATCCCCTTTCAAAATCCCTTCTGTAAAATCATCAGAATGAAATATGGCAATTAAGCATGTATTCTAATAACTTGTATTCAACTATCTAACTTTCAATAGCAGCCTCAAGGGGAACGAGGAAGAAAGAATATTGCTTTTAAAAGTCACATGGTTAGGGGCAGCTAGGTGGCACAGTGAGTAAAAGTGCCAGCCCCGAAGTTAGGACCCAGGCCCACATGAGTCATGAGTCTGAGGTTTTAGCCCCAAGGCAGCCAGACCAGCAGCTAGCTGGAGGGACCCTAGAACACCAGCAGCTGTGGCATTTCCAGAATTATCAACACATAGATACTAAGGACCAAGTGAGAGGTCAGTGAGGCATGAATTTTGGGACTGGTTGGGAGAGCATGTCATCCTCTTTCCCCTGGGGGCGAGAAACCACTGATTAGTGGCAGCACAGCCTGCCATATTGCAGCTTCAGCTCCTGGCCTGCAGACTGTAGGGGAATCCAACGACCAGTCTGGGGGGGGGGGGGATGGAGGGGGGTGGTAATAGCTCTTGCTTTAACCTTCTTGGATCTGGATTGTGGTCTGGGGTGGAGGTCTTGGGGTGTGTGACCAGCTTGCCAGAGCATGTGGAGGCTTCGGAAATATCTCATGGGAAAAACCACTGACCTGGAAAATAGATCCAGGAGAGATAATTTTAAAATTATTGGACTACCTGAAAGCCATGATCAAAGAAAGAACCTAGAAATCATCCTTCAAGAAATTCTCCAGGAAAATTGCCCTGATGTTTTAGAACCAGAGGGCAAAATAGAGGTTGAAAGAATCCACTGATCACCTCCTCAAAAAGATCCCAAAAAGAAAACTCCTATGAATATTATAGCCAGGTTCCAGAATTCCCAAATCAAGGAGAAAATATTACAAGCAACCAGGAAGAAACAGTTTCAATATTGTGGAAACACAATCAGGATGGCATAGGATCTGGCAGCTTCTACACTGAGGGATCAAGGGGCTTGGAATATGATATTCCAGAGGGCAAAGGAGCTGGGATTAAAACCAAAAATCACCTACCCAGCAAAACTGAGTATCATGTTTCAGGGGAAATTTTGATCATTCAGTGGAATAAAGGACTTGCAAGCATTCTTGAGGAAAAAAACAGAGTTGAATAGAAAATTTGATATTCAGATACAAGAAGCAAGAGATGCTTGAGAAGGTAAACAGGGAAAAGAAATCATAAGGAACATATCAAAGTTGAATTATTTATATTCCTACATGGAAAAACAATAACTAACTGATGAAATTTTTCTCAGTATGAAAATAGTTGAAGAAGGATATATGGGCATATGAATACGTGTATATATGTTTACAGGTATACATAGATAGAGGGCACAGGTCAAATATAACAGGAAGGGATGATACTTAAAAGGTGAAATTAAGAGGTGAGAGAGGAATATAACAAGAGGAGATAGGGAGAGACAGAAAGGGGTAAACTATCTCATAGAGAAGAGGCAAGGGAAAATGGTTACAAGGGAGGGGAGAACAGGAAGGCAAAAAGGCAAAACCTTATTCTCATTTAATTTGGCTCAGGGAGAGAATGACATACACACTAAATAGGGTATCTCACCCTTAAGGAGAGTGGGGGGATGATGGAAAGAAGGGGGGGAGGGAAGGGGGAGGGAAGTTGGAAGCACCCACTTTTGAAAAGGGACAGTATCAAAGTAGGGAATAGACCAATCGAGAGTGGGATAGGAGGGAGGGAAATATAGTCAGTCTTTTACAGTATATCTACTATGGTAATGTTTTGCATAGCTACACATGTACAACATATACTGAATTGCTTATCTTCCCAGTAAGGGTGGGTTACAAGGGAGGAAGGAAATGAATCTGGAATTCAAAGTTTTAAAATCAAATGTTTAAAAATACATAAATACTATAATTAATACTATTTTACATATAATTGGGAAATAAAATATACAGTCACTGGGGCACAGAGAATCACCTTGCCCTCCTGAAAAAGTCGAAGTGGGTATGGGAGAAGAAGGAGAAAGCAGATGGGGTGAGGGGGGATATCCTGTGGGACTGCTATTCTGGGGTGAGGGGTAGGGGAAAAATGGGGGAAAATTTTAACTCAAAATCTGATGGAAATGAATAGTAAAGCATTTGGGGGAAAAAAAGAATGAATGAGGCTAAATTGAGGACTGGAGAACCCTAAGGTTAGAGAAGCCAGTTGACCAGATAACCAGGAGACAGGGGAGGTAGAGTGGAGAGAGTATAACTTTACCATGTCCTACAGTATGACAGATGAATGTCCAGGCAAACAGCAAATCCTATGCAGGCAGTTCACTCCTTAGTGGATCCAGTGAGCCAGGCAAAACTTCACTTGCTCACAGTTATATTCAGTTCAGGGTAGCAGCTCCTTCCTTTGCCATTGACTTCACAGTGACCACTTTACCTTTCTACAGAGTAAAAGTTTCCCATATTCCCTTGTTACAAGAGATTTTCACCTCTCATAATTCTTCAGTTCCTCTTTCTACCTGAGAAAAATTACATAAAATACACATAAAATTACATTTAAAATTACATAAACTTCTTAGCAGTAAGAGGATACAGAAGTTACTGGGTTTTCTCCTCTCACTATCCCTAAACCATTCCCCAGAACTAAATGGTTAGTAGTCTGATACCTAGCTAGGAATTCTTTCCACATTGCCAGATTTTCATCTTCTTTATTTATCCCAAGAGGTTCCAGATGACAATCTAGTACCCTTTCTCAGGGAGGCCATCACTAATGTCTTTTTCACAGGCTGACCCCTCTTGTTTTATGATTCATTCACATTTAGTGCTAGCCTAAGGGTATAAAAACAAGGAAGCAAAATACAAATAATGGGACACAGAACATTGCTCATGATGCTTACTCCATTGACACTACCACTAGGTGGACACAACAGCAGATATGAAAAGACCTGCTCTTGTTATAATGTTAAACTATAAAATTAATTCCACCCCAGAACTTGTCATTTGAATGGTCCAGGTTCAAGCCCAGTCCAAAGTCTGTGCCAGAAGCTGGCTCCACTGAATATAGGCCTCATCATCATCTTCATCCCAGACATGCCAGTTGATGAGCTGTCATTTTGGAATAGGTTCTTCAAAAAGATTGTTATCCATATCTTACTCGCAGAGTAACCCATCTTCAGAGCCATATCTAGTAGTAGTAGTTGAAACTTCTAAAGCTAAAAGTGTCAATGCCAGCCACCATTTTCTTTCTTTTCGTCTGAATTCTCGGAAAGTATTCATTCTTTTTTTTTTTTCATAAAATAAACCTCTGAGGAGAGGTTTATGATGCCTCAGATACAAGATAAACTTTATTCCCACCAAAACCAAATTTAAAAAATCTAGGCACATAAACTTGGCAGAAATTAAAAATATTTTTTTATAATTTCCAAGGAAGGCTGACAACTTTATAAAATTTAGTATGAAATAATATCAAATTTTTAAACCCTAGGCAGATTTACTTAGCAGAATTCCAGAGAGAGAAAGTGTTTTTTAATCCTGGATGGTATACAGAAGCAACATCTCCCAAACAGGAGTAGCAGAGGCAGCTTTAGATCACTAGACAGTCTTTAAATGCCCTTACAATAGAAGCAAAAACCTTCTTAGTGGATGAAGAAATCCACATGTTACAGGGTAGTGTAGGCTGTAACCCAAATTGACCACTTGGAGACCTCTCAAAGTGAAGGTAGAAAGTTTTATTAGAATCTCTCGAGAAGCAGGCGGTCCAGTCTCTGGGACAGCACCAAGAGAGGAGGAGGCTGCCGTACAGAAGCTAAAGCTGGGTTACATAAGCAAGGGTTACTCCCCCCTCCCAAACATTAACCTAATTATTACTGAGTCTCTAATTTTGTTAGATAACATACATAATACATGAGGTCAACCACACAAGCTCAGTAACAACCTCAGAATACTGACCCCCCTTCAGTCCAACCTAGATGTGTCCTTATCTGGGCCTCAGTGTCCCAAGGCCACTGTCTGCTTTCTGATTGGTCAAATACACCTGCTGCTGCCAACTCCTGTTATCTACATTATTTCATTTTTGTATTATCTAAGAGTTTTCTGGGAACTGGGAACTCAAACTTCCTCCCAAGGCTACTGCCTCAACTCTTCCAAAGACTACTGTCTGGTACTTTTTATCAGTAGCCTTGTTTCAGCAATTCTTGCAGTTCTATAGAAACTTAACCCTTTGCTACCTCTCAACTACCATTCCTTTCCCCAAACTAAAAACACCTCCAATTTGGTCGCAATAGTTAATCCAATCAATTGTATTAATACTCAATAGCTCTTAGATTACCTTGAAATACACAATGACTTACATATATATATATATATGGAGAAACAATATTGAAATTAGTTACAAAATACAAAGAAGTAATAAGAATGTATATGTGATATTCAGAATGGGGAAACTTCACTGCAAGTCATCCCACACAAGGCAAAATTCTCACCTAATGAGGAGAGGGAGAATTTCCCATGTGATGCCACAAGAAGGGTGGAGTAATTTTCCTAGTTATGTCATACAAGGGGCAAAGCAGGTTATATCACAGGGCAGGGCAACCTGGGCATTTTTTCATTTGACATCATGACAAATTTTTCCAGGCTATGTCATCCGGGGGTGGTGCTCACAGTTTGAATCAGTGGGGGCAGCAATGCAATTGCTAATTCATCAAGAACTCAAAGGAACATACTATCTCATTTAGTCTTCAAGAAAGTGTTTTGCAAACTTTAAAGTACCTTAAAAATGAGTTAGTAGCAGTAATAGTTATAGTAAATCACCACTAACAACCCTGTGTAGTAGGTAGTGCAAATACTATTTTTGCTATTATGCTCTCAGGAAATTGAGACTCGGCTTAATTGACTTGTCCAAGATCACACACTATGACTTGAATCTCGAATTGCTCTGTTTCCCAATCCAGTGCTTAAACCTAATGTCTCAGTAGTCCCCATAGCATTTTAGACATAGTAAATACTAATTAAATATTTTGTTGTTGAATGAATGACCTTTCAGTTTGTGGTTGCAATTGATGTCAAGGAAGGGTCTGATTATTTGCAACTTTGCTTCTGACTAGCATCTGTCCTTTCCTTATTATAGCTACACATGAGCTTGATTAGTTTGTCTGCTACTACTGTTTTTAAGCAATCAACAGCTGGGCCACAGTGTTTGAATGCTTCTTATTCCTAATGAGCACATACTAGTGCATCTTAATAAGGAAAGAATTGCTCTAATACTTATTATTCATAAGTCCAGAAGTCATTAATCGTCTTATGAGATGTTTTCCATGCAGGCCAGCCTTGGCAATGATAAATTGTGCTAGGTGATATGTTCATAATTAACATGAATCCAGATGTAATGTTGGCACTAATTCATTCTCTGTACTTTTTCTTTACTGTTCCAATCCTTCATTAATTTCCCATCTCTCTCTATTAAGCTCCTTTGGAGTAGTGATAGTTTCATTTTTTATACCTGTTTTCCCAAAGCCTACCACAACATAGACACTTAAATACTTGTAGATTGATTGATTCTCCTTTCTAATATCTTTCCTAGTATACAACTACATAAAAAGCAGGTCCCCGATAAAAACTTATAGATTAAATTGATGACAAACTTCTTCCTAAACGGGACTTCCAAAGAAGTAGGATTTCCGAGTGGCTTAGAATAACAGCACCTGAGAGTTAGAAAGGACATCAGAAATCATCTAGTGGAACATGTGACTGAGTAGAGATCTCTACAATGTCTTCCACAAATGATTATTCAGTTTCCTTTTGAAGAATTACCCTAGTGATGGGAAACTCACTACTGTTAGAGATGACTCATTCTACTTTTAGACAGTATTAATTTTTTTTTAAGAAAAAAAAATTTCCAGGGCGGCTAGGTGGCACAGTGAATAGAGCACTGGTCCTAGAGTCAGGAGGACCTGAGTTCAAATACAGCCTCACACACACGTAACACAAAAACTAGCCATGTGACCTTGGGCAAGTCACTTAACCCCAATTGCCCTCCAAAAAGAAAAAATTTCCCCTTATATCAAACCAAAATCTACCTCCTTTTAACTTCTATCTGTTGGTTTTAGCCCACTGGCCAGCTTAGTAAAGTAGTGGATGAACTTGGATTTACTTGGAATCAGGAATACCAAATTTTAAATTCTACCATGGAGACTTACTTGCTCTGTAACCTTGAGCAAGTCACTTAATCTCTCTTAGCTTCAGTTTCCTCATTAGCAAAATGGGAACATTTGTAACACCTGTCACACAATAATGTGTGAAGCATTTTGAAAACCAGCTATTATTAAACAAGATAAATTTTTTACATATTTGAAGACAGTGTTCAGAACCTTGCCTAAACCTCTTCTTCAAGTTAGTGAAGTCTCCCAAGTAAATCCATTCTGCTTTTGAACAGCTCTAATTGTTGGGATTATTATTCCCTGCAACAAACCTTAATCAATCTCTCTGCAACTTTTATCCATTGCTTCTAGTTGTGCCATATAAAACCAACTTTTGCACATAGTAGCCTTCCATAATAGCCTTCCAACTACTTTGATAGATATCAAGTCCCCCAAGTCTGCTTTTCTCTAGGCTAAGTACCCCAATTCCTTCAAGTGATTTTCATATGATAAAGTTTCAGGCCCCTTCCTCTCGAGGTGCACCAGAATATCAGCATCCTTCCTTAAATAAAGCTCTCAGAGCTAAACCTACAGCATCCTAGATGTAGTCTGACCAGGGCATAGTAGAAAGATTATCTCCTTCATCCTTCTGGGCATTGGTTCTCTATTAATGTAGCCTAAGATCAAAATGTCTTTTTTGTCTGTCATACTATTTCTATTTGACACCCCTAAAGAAAGGGGAAGATTCCATTTCTGAGCAAGCAATTCACTTCTAGACCAGGGTACTGTTTTCTCAGTGAATGAACTTCAGTAATTTGTAGATGCCGCTATCTCACTATAGAGACTGACATATTTGTAGTGTATATCTGAATAATTGCCCTAACTAGATATAAAGGTGATCAAAGAAAGCCCCCTTTCCTTGTTCCATTTTTCTTCAAAGACCTTCTTCCTCTAAATCAAAGAAATCCCTTTCTCAACTTGCCCCTGTGGTGGCATATTTGAGGGACGCTAAGTAGGGAACCAAAATCATACAATGTTAGCAGAAGAAGAAACATTAACAGGGTGGCTAGGTGGCACAGTGAATAGAGCACTGGCCCTGTGGTCAGGAGGATCTGAGTTCAAATCTGGCCTCAGACACTTAACACTTACTAGCTGTGTGACCTTGGGCAAGTCACTTAACCCTAATTGCCTTGCCTTCCCCCCCCCCCCAAAAAAAAAGCAAAAAAAGAAAGAAACATTTGAGGTCATTGAATGGAGGGACCTCAGAGAGCTATCTTCCTCATTTTTTCTAATGAAAAAAGAAAAAAGACATAGATAAAGTGACATATATAAGCTTACGTAGCAAGTGAATACCAAGGCTAGATCCTAAATCCCCTGGTTTTTTAATCTAGTGCTTGAAAGTAAACCCCTTTGCCTTCCTGTAATCTATGAGTTAAGAGAAAAAATGTGACACTCCATTCTGGTAGTAGGTATAGATGAGCAGGAAACTTTAGTCTGAAGCAAGAGATCATAAAATGGAAAGAGAACAGAAGGACAATTACTGGAGCAAAGAAAAAAACACACACATATATGTATGTATGCATGTATATGAGCTCTTTAGGGGTAAAGAATATTTTCATTGGGGGCTTTATATCTTCCTCTGCTTAGCACTGGACCTGCCAAATGGTAATCACTTAGTAGAGCAGCTAGGTGGCTGCCACACCTGGAGTTGGGAAGACTGATCTTTACAAGTTCAAATCTAGTCTCAGACTTGTTAGCAGTGTGGCCCGAGGCAAGCCACCTTTTTGTCTCAGTTCCTCATCTTATTTTTTTTCTCAGAAAATGTATTTAATAAGCTCTCTGTGATACAGAGGGTTAGTGATGATGATAATGATAAGAATATCAAAAAGTAAAGTGCCTGTATTTTTAAGTGATACCAAGCTGGAGAAGGCAAATCTCTCCAGTATCTTTGCCAATGAAACTCCAAATGGAATTACCAAGAGTCAGACGTGACTGAAAGGTTGAACAACAAGAACTTAATAAATCCTTCTTGTTGAATGAATGGAAAGAGAACAGCTTCAGAGAGTGAGTGCAGTGGAAAAAGGATGTTTCAGTAGGTGAAGTTTCAGAAGATGCCAGATACAGAAGCAGAGGACAGTGGATGACATGCTATGTTTAACTCAATGCTTTATCTGTCCCCCTGTATTGATCTTTTGAAGCTTGAAACACTGTAGTCCAAAACTCAGAACTTAATCTAACACTGGAGAGGACCTCAGAAACCTCAGAGTCAAGACTCTTTTAGTTTACAGATGAGGAAACAAGCCCATGGAGGTTAAGCACCTTGCCAAAGATCACATGGGTAGAAAGTACAGTGGAATAAAAACCCAAGTCATCTGACTCCAGAGCCATTGCTCTTCACATAGTACCATATTGCATTCATTTAATTTCCTCTTGGATTTTGTGAATATCTAGTTTTAACTCTGCTTCCATCTTTGGCATGGAAAGCTCCCCTGATTCATTCCAACTAAGGGATAGGTCTGCCTAACTCCTGCTAGCAGCAAGTTGTTAATGTATTCACATTTCACCTGTGCTAGAACTTATATTATCTCCTCATTCCCAGTATTGAAAAAGGATTGAATTGATTAGAAAAATGCAAATAAAAACAGTTCTGAGGTACCACATCACATCTATCAGATTGGCTAACATGATGAAACAGGAAAATGATAAATGCTGCAGAAGATGGGAAAATTGGAACACTAATGCACTGTTGGTGGAGTTGTGAACAAATTCAACCATTCTCTAGAGCAATTTGGAACTATGCCCAAAGGTCTATACCACAGAGAGATCATACAAATGAGAAAAGGACCCTCATATATAAAAATATTTATAGCAGCTCTTTTGTGGTGGCAAAGAATTGGAAATTGAGAGGATACCCATAAGTTGGGGCACGGCTGAACAAGTTGTAGTATATCATTGTAATGGAACGCTATTGTGCTATAAGAAATGATGAGCAGGCAGATTTCAGAAAAACCTGGAAAGACCTATATGAACTGATGCTGAGTGAGGGGAGCAAAACCAGGAGAAACACTGTACAACAATATTGTGCAATGACCGACTTTGATAGATTTATCTCCTCTTAGCAATACAAGGATCCAAAGGACTTATGATGGAAAATGCTGTCCACATCCAGAAAACAAACTATGGAGTCTGAGTATAGATTGAAGCACATTATTTGCTCTCTTTCTCTTTTCCCTTTTCTTTGTTTCTTCTTTCTTGATGTTTCTCCCATTGGTTCTAATTCTTCTTTACAACATAGCTAATGTGAAAATAAGTTCAATACGAATGTATGTGCAAATCCTATATCAAATTACATGCCATCTTGGGGTTGGGGGAAGGGAGAGATGGAGGAAGAATTTGGAACTTGAAATCTTATGGTAGTGAATGTTGAAAACTAAAAATAAATAAATAATATTTAAAAAAAAAAAAAGAAAAAGGGTTGATCAATTTAGAGGAACCTGCCCATTCAGTCTCCTGGATAGACAACAGCTCAGGCTTTGTCCAAGAAGAACAAAGTACCCAGGGAGACACCTGGAATTCAGTAGGAAAGGAGAAATAATTTGAGTAATTAGATAAAATTTAATTATATAATTTGATAGTTCGATTCCTAATTACAGAGATTTTTCTGTCTATGTTAGGGAATGGCAGGAATATACTAATTATCAATTAGAGGTGGAAAATTATACCAGCCTATAGTCTCTCTCCCTGAAGTCCAGTCTTGTAAATTGCCTATTGAACATTTTGAACTGGTTGTCTTATAAACATCATGAATTTAATATATAAAAACCAGAAATCATCTTTCCCCAAGAACTCATTCCTTCTCCAGACTTCCTTTCTTCTATTGAGGGGGACATTATTAATGAGTGTGGGTGCAATTACTCAATTTTACAACCCGAGTCATCCTTGATTCCTCACTCTTCCTTGGCCACATATCCAATCAGTTGCCAAGTCATCCATTCTCCCTTAACGATATCATTCTCACCCTTCCTCTTTCCTCTACTCATACAATTACTACAATAGTTCAGGTCCTTATCACCTCCCACCTGGACTATTGCAGTAGTCTTACATGCTGTCCCTGTCTCATGTCTCTGCTCTCTCCAGTACATTCTCTTCACTGCTACCAAAGTGATTTTCTAAAGCACAAGTATATCTGACCGTGTCACTCCCCTGCTCAATAAATTCCACTGGCTCCTTATTACCTCAAAGATTAAATACAAATTCCTCTGCTTGACATCTAAAACCCTTTATACCCAGGTTACCATTCCTGATATTCCTCAAATGATAGCCCATCTCCTATTCCTGTGACTTTGTACAAGCTATCTCCCTTTCCTTCAATCTATTCTCTCATATCTACATATTAGAATCCCTCCCTTACTTCAGAATTCAGATCAGTGTTCCTACATAAGGCGTTTACATTCTCTGCTACTAATACCCCACCAGTATTGCCTTACATTTATTTTTATATGTTCATATGTGTACAAACTATTTCCTTGTAATGTCCCTTTAAGACTTTACCCAAACTCTGAGAACTCATGGAGAACTCAGGCAAATGACAGCACAACTCAGGCTGGGTCCAAGAGATGCCCGAGGCGTATGTTCTGCCCCGTGAACCACTTCCTGTTACACAGGTTCAAGGATTGTGGGGTACTGAGCACGGGCTGCTAACAGGAGAGTAATCCCCTCCGATGAGGAGCCTGTTGTCGAGGCACGTGAAGGGGCAGAGTCGAGAGGGGTGATAAGGAGCAGGGAGGGAGAGAGCATGGAGGCAGAAGGGGAACTTGAGGGGAAGGGGGATGAGAGGCTAATGGAGAGGATGTGAAGAATAAAGATGGCAGTGAACTTCCACTTCTGGGGTCTGACTCCTTTGTCCATTCCAGAGATGTCTGAAGGGTCACAGCAGGTGAGCAGAGAGATACCGGTCTCAGAGGCAACCAGGGTTGAGGAGGCAACCAGAAAGGTATCTATAAGCGCTAGCTAGGTACAATGGGACATACAAATGGCGCCCTGAAACAGGGACCCATTGGACAGGGCTCTGGGACAAAGGAACAATGCAAACAGAATTTGCACGGAGTGGCTGAGGCTAGGGACGTGAAATAGCATTTGGGATGGGGGCTAAGTTTAGTTTCCCCAATTTGACACTAGACATGGTGGACATGTATTGCCACCAAGTTTACAAACTTGGGCAGACTCAAGGCATAGAGATAAATCTAAAACAATGCTGAAGGTTCGTTTTCAATCTCCTCAAAGTATCTCCATGGCTGAAACACACGGGCTTTGATCCTGACAATATAGAAATCATAAGTCACCAAGTGACCTCCTACAAGGAGACCTCCCCCGAACTCCTCACAGATTTAGATTTCCTCCTGTTTAGCATAGTGAAAGCTCACCTCAGAAGCCAGAAACAGGGAATTCACTAGCTAAGGAGAGCAGGGATGAAGGGACAGTCTCGTCCCTTGCCCGCGAACCAAGAACAGAAATTGAGCTAAAAAGAACCCCCTTGCACCCCACGCTCCCCCCCTTATCCCTCCAGCTTCCCGTCAGCACCCCTGGCAGAGTTGCAGGGGGATAGACTGGTGAAACTTGAAAGCTCGGTTGCTGAGCTCACTGGGAGGAGGATGGGCATGTCGTCAGCCCCATCTGGTGATCTGTGGTCGATATCTCAGATACCAGCGGCTTGCACCTAATGCAGGCCTAGTTCCCCCTTTGTTATCCAGATGTTAGACCACATTACCCATAAGACAGCCTTTACCCAAAACGACTGGCGGTCTTTGGCCCAAGCCTGCTTTTCATCAGGCCAGTCTGTTGTGTGGGAGGAAGTAAAAGGGCAAGGAGTTATCCTGCCATTGAAAGACCTTGGGAAGATGGGTAACATTCTCATGATTAAGCTGCCAGGAGAGAGAGGAGTGAGGAACTAGCAGAGGAGGGACTCCAGCATTTCCCCATTTCTGTCTTTTTTTTAATAGATTATATTAATGACATGTTTAACCTTAGAAAGGAAAGTGCCAAAGCAGGCTTGAAACATTCAGTGTAGTGCAGTGGTCTCTATTACAAACAGATAAAAAGAAAAGTATCAAGTAAGTATTTCCTGGCCTAAGAGTGCCATGTAACTGTTTTAACTTTTTCAGGAAATCTACTATTTCTGTAAGCTTTTGGATCCATTCTGTTGTTTTCTGTGTCTCTCTGTTTTGTTTGGGTGTCTTTGTGAGAATGAGTGAGAGTAATTTGTCATTCTGTAAGATTTAAAATGCAGATGGTAATATTAACTCATAGAGTATAGAAAGTATAAGGCATAAACAAACTATTTGCATTAAAAGGTGTGAACAGGGTAGGGGTGGAGCCAAGATGGCAGAGCAGAAACAGCACTTTCACAGCACTCCAGCCCACACCACTTCAAAATTATGTAAAAGGGGGACTCTGAACAACCTCTGGAGCTTCAGCACCCACAGAATGACATAGAGAAGCTAACCTCCTGCTGAGAACAGCCCTGCAGCCCAGCAGGGAGCGGCCATTGCAGCATGCTGGGAGCCAACAGGGCAGGGCTCTCTCCAAGTTGAGCCCAGGACCCCGAGAGTCAGAGGTTTTAGCCCCAGGGCAGCCAGTCCAGCAGCCAGCTGAAGGGACCCGAGAACACCAGCAGCTGTGGCTTTTCCAGAATTTCCAACACAAAGTGAGAGGTTAGTGCCCTATGGACTTTGGGACCAGTATTTGGGAGCATGTCAGCTTTTTCCCCTGGGGGCTAGAAGCCACTGAGGAGACGCTGCACAGACGCCATTTTGAAGCTTCAGTTGCAGCTTCAGCTGTTGGCCTGTGAACTGTAGGGGGATCCAGCAATCAGTCTGGGGGGTAATTGCTCTTGCTTTAACTTCCCTAGATCTGGATTGTGGTCTGGAGTGGAGGTCTTGGGGTGTGTGTCCAGCTTGCCAGAGTGTGTGGGGGCTTAAGGGAGGGCACCCAACTAATACCTCTGGCAGTTGAGAAGACCCCAAAGTATGGGATGGAAGCTCCCCTGTCTGGTGGCAGAGTCCTTCTGTGGCAACAAGCCCAAAAGTCAAGTAATTAAGTGGCAACATGCCTAGGCAAAGGAAACAAAATAAACAGAAAAATTCAACGTTAGACTCCTATTTTGGGGGCAAAGAGTATCGAAGCATGGAACAGGAGGAGGACTGTGAGGTCAGAAATCCTGCACCAAAAGCCCCAAAGGAAAATATGAGCGGGTTACAGGCCATAGAGGACCTTAAGAAGGATTTAAAAAACCAAATAAGAGAAGTGGAGGAAAAATTGGGAAGAGAAATGAGAAGGATGCAGGAAAAGTATGAAATGACATTCAACAGCCTGACTGAGGAAAATAACACCTTGAAAAATAGACTAACTCAAGTGGCAAAAGAGGCTCAAAAAGGCAATGAGGAGAAGAATGCCTTAAAAAGCCGAATTTGCCAGATGGAAAAAGAATCTCAAAAGCTCACTGAGGAGATTCATTTCTTCAGAATTAGACTGGAGCAAATGGAAGCTAGTGACTTTATGAGAAATCAAGATGCTGTTAAACAGATCCAAGCAATTGAAAGAATAGAACGCAATTTGAAATATCTCATGGGAAAAACCACTGACCTGGAAAATAGATCCAGGAGAGATAATTTAAAAATTATTGGACTACCTGAAAGCCATGATCAAAGAAAGAACCTAGAAATCACCCTTCAAGAAATTCTCAAGGAAAATTGCCCAGAGGGTGAAATAGAGGTTGAAAGAATCCACAGATCACCTCCTCAAAAAGATCCCAAAAAGAGAACTCCTATGAATATTATAGCCAGGTTCCAGAATCCCCAGATCAAGGAGAAAATACTACAAGCATCCAGGAAGAAACAATTTCAATACTGTGGAAACACAATCAGAATAGCCCAGGACCTGGCAGCTTCTACACTGAGGGATAGAAGGGCCTGGAATACGATATTCCAGAGGGCAAAAGAGCTGGGAATGAACCCAAGGGTCACCTACCCAGCAAAACTGAGTATTTTGTTTCAGGGGAAAATATGGTCATTCAGTAAAATAGAGGACTTTCAAGTATTCTTGAGAAAAAAAACCAGAGTTGAATAGAAAATTTGACATTCAGACACAAGAAGCAAGAGATACTTGAGAAAGTAATCAGGGAAAAGAAATCAAAAGGAACTTATCAAAGTTGAACTACTTACATACCTACATGGAAAAACAACTGACTGATGAAACCTTTCTCAGTATGAAAATAATTGAAGAAGGGTACATGGGCATATGAACACATGAGAATGTGTGTATATATGTTTACAGGTATACATGGATAGAGGGCACAGATTGAACTTGATGGGAAGGGATGATACTTAAGGGGTGAAGTTAAGAGGTGAGAGAGGAATGTGGCAAGAGGAGACGGGGAGAGACGGGGAGGAATAAACTATCTCATGTAGAAGAGGCAAGGGGAAGTAGTCACAGGGGAGGGGAAGAATAGGAAGGCAAAAAGGCAAAACCACATTCTCATTGAATTTTGCTCAGGGAGAGAATGACATACATACTAAATGGGATATCTCACCCTGCAGAAGAGTAGTGGGGAGAGGGATGAGAGGGGGGAGGATGGAGGGGAGGACATGCTGGGGGGAGCAGAGGTTGGAGGCACCCACTTTTGAAGAGGGACAGCATCAAAGTAGGGAATGGACCAGGTGGGGGGTGGGATGGGTGGGAGGGAAATATAGTCAGTTTTTTACAATATATCTACTATGGTAA